>RXPK01000354.1:0-231733 GCA_004143645.1 Protaetia brevitarsis
GCCTGTATACGTTCGCGTTTTACGTTCGTCGTCGGCGCAACAATAAAAATACGGCCGTAAAACGTTTCTGCATTAAAACCTCCCCCGCTACCGCCCGCCTAATCATACATTCGATCGTAATTATTCCGGGGACGACCGGAGAATTGCGGTATCGTAAAACCGACGTTGCGTCGGTTGGTAGATCGCCAGGTGCGATAGGGTGATGGCGGCGCGATTGTTCCTTTTGCCCGGTTTAATGACCGTGTTAGGTTCCGGGGTGGAACGGAAAGTTGTTTTGTTTTAGGTGAATGAAGGTTCATGACTTCTGATACAGTCCCGAAGATACTTTTACCCATTTCTATCTATGCGGAAAGCTAGATTGGTTTGCGGTTGATCGTCTGTTGTAATCAAAGTTCGTGAGTGCGAATATTAGGGAGATAGCGTCGTTTTTGCAAAAAAAAGATCAAAATAGGATAACACTGCGTAGGCTTTCACGGCCGGTATAATTATAACTAACAGCTTCTTGCAGGTTTCGCAGTGTGTCAAAACTTTCGCTCGACGTTTCGCTGTTCATACTGACAGCTTCTTTAGGATAACTTAACTGATTCTCCATGGTCCGACATTCTTCTTATATACGCCCCTGGTGCATCCAACCGTGTGGACATTTCGTGGATATTCTGTCTACGCTAAAGACTGAACCTACAGACATTTTAGTAAGTTTCGAACATTATATCGCTATTCACTAGCATACCACGAGGACGCACTGTCTTACTTCCAGACTGGACTACAAGAAGACATCATGAATTACTGAAACTGTGTTTATCCACGACATACTTTTTTATGAAGGAAAATACTACGAGCAGAAGAACGGAACAGCAATGGGAAGCCCTTTATCACAGTAATAGCCAACTGTTTTATGGAAGCATTTGAAGAAGAAGCCCTAAGTTTCAGCGATATAAAACCAAGTGTTGGCTGCAATATGTCGACGATACTTTTGTAATATGGCAACACGGAGAAAAAAACTACAACAGTTCTTGGAACACATAAACTCACAGCCACCCAGCCATCAAGTTACCATGGAGAAAGAAACACAATGGAAATCTCCTTTCCTGGATGTTATGTTAAGAAAACAAAAGAGGAATGTTTACAGCACGCGGTTTTAGAAAGAAGACGCACACCGATAGATATCTGATGCAAGATTCTCACCATCATCCGATGCAGAAGAAGAATTAATACAAACATGCTATCCAGAGCCGAAACCATCAGTGACGAACAACATCTTACCAGTGAAAAGATACATTTGGAGAAAGCACTAAAGAGAATGGTTACACTGACAGCGACATAAGGAGAGCCACTAAGAAGAAGACGACACTGGAGACAACTACAGAATCACGAAGAGGGATGGCGTGTTTACCTTACATAGCAGGACTCATCGAAAAAGTAGACCGAATTTTCAAGAAACGTAACGTACAAGTACGCTTCGGGACTGCAACGTCGATCCAGCAGTATCTACCGACCGCAAAGGATAAGATACCCAAGGGGCGCGCAGAAGGTATCTACAAGATAACATGCCAATGCGGACAGTGCTACGTCGGACAAGCAGGAAGGGCCATCGACATAAGAATAAAAGAACAGGAGAGGGACACAAGATTAAGAAGGACCGATCAATCAGCGGTGGCAGAACACATGCACGACACCTGACACAAAATGGATTTCAAGAATGTAAAAGTAATAACTACCACCAAGAACTACGGAAAAAGACTCATCAGGGAAGCCATAGAAATAGAGAAAATTAAAACCGTTAACAGAGAAGAAGGGTACCATCTTAGCAACACGTGGAAGACCTACTACGAACCGTCACGGTCAATGGAGCGGAAACTACACGGTTGGATGCACCAGGGGCGTATATAAGAAGAATGTCAGACCATGGAGAATCAGTTCAGTTATCCTGAAGAAGCTGTCAGTATGAACAGCGAAACGTCGAGCGAAAATTTTGAACACGGCGAAACTCGCAAGAAGCTGTTAGTTATCAAAATAGAATACTGTCGCGCATCAACCAAGTAAGACAGGTACATATCAAGTAAAATAATTGAAACTTTAACATTTATTACACCCCGAGATCAAAAATTGTATCCATTAAATTAAAAAATAATCCTAATAAAATTGTCAGCATAAGAGTCATACTGATATCAACATCTCAAGTACTTATATGATTGTAACCTCTTTCAGGACATGTGTGCTAGTTATTGGAATTTGGCGATACACTTTTTTTTTATGAAAAGCTCCTCGCAGATCACGAAGCTGTGTCTTCCATCAGCTGAAGGATGGATCGTCGTAATGAACAGAAACAAACAAAACAATAGAAATACGTATTCTAATAATATATATAGAGCCCGGATTATATGCAAAGTGGATATATTTTATTTTTTGCATATCATTCATTATAGTCTATATGTAGACCTATTACACTAATTAGTGATTGCATATATTGCATATTTAGACATTTCTATGCACATTTTTACAAAAGTTGCATATATTGCATATTTAAGCTTTTTCTTATCCTTTCTATTAGTAAAAATTCCTAGTAATTCCTAATGTAGATCGACAAGCGACAATTCTCAGAACGATAAATCTTTTACATTGGTTTCTCTAATACTTTTTTCTAAGAACTGCACGTGTTTAATTTCGCCTAGCAGAAGGGATGTGGTAAATACGTTTTATTATTATTAATTCCCAAATAAACTATTCATTCATTGAATATCTTTGAGCGAAACAGCATGTAATTCTGTTACGTTTTTAAATACTCTGCTTACATACAATGAGTACAGCGAACAAAATTTCTTTATGGATTAAGCCATATCCTGAACTGGTAAAGGATGGCGACAAAATATTTTGTCGAGCCTGCACAGTAAACTGGTAGGTTTAATTTTACTAAAAGCTTTACAATGATGAAATTGTTGTTGTAGGTGTCTTCTGAGAGAAAATACCTGATTGATCAACACGCTAAAACTCTATCACATATTGGGAAATGTGAAAAACTAAAGCGATCCGCATGTGTGCAGCAATCTATACGTCAATGTGCAGTATCAACTTCACGAAACTCAGAACAAGAAGAATATAATACGGATCTGTGTATCGCATTAATTTCGTCTAAGATACCATTAGCAAGATTAAACAATGTTAATTTGAAATCATTTCCGAAAAAATATTGCAAACATAATATACCTGACGAAAGCACCTTACGAAAAAAATATGTCACATCTTGTTACTAGCAAACAATAGCAGAAATTCAACAATTGATAGGGAATAATTTTACTTCTTTCATGGTAGATGAAAGTACGGATAAGTGTGGCCATTATATTGCCCATTTGCTAATAGGAATTCTTCATGAAGATATTGTAGGTAAATCATATTTAATTTATTGTAAAGAACTTCAAAAAACAAATAATGTGACAATTGCCCAATTCGTTCAAGAGGTTTATCAAAATTTCTTTTTACCTGGAAGTATACCTTGTGAAAAAAAATTACTAATGTTGTCCGACGCTGCACCATACATGATAAAAGCCGCGCAAAATTTAATTTTTTTTTTATAGTAACATTATTCATACCACTTGTTTAGCTCATGGGTTCAATCGTGCAGCAAAGACATTAGGAATCAATTCGCTTTGATTAATGATTTAATTAGCAATGTCAAAAAAGTGTTTAAAAGCACCTTTATGAATGCAATTTTATAAGGAGCGACTTCCCGGTGTTAAGTTGCCTCCTGAACCGATTATTACGAGATGGGGTACATGGTTAGAGGCTGCAATTTTTTTCGCCGATAATTTTGAAGAAATAGAAAATGTAATTCTTGAAATCACTGCTGACTGCATCGCTCTAGAAAACTGTAAAAAGATAGTAACATCAACAGAATTGCTACAAAACCTTTTGTATATTAAGTCAAATTATAGCTTTGTTTCAAGTTCCATTCGTAAACTAGAAACGCAAGGGATGTCGCTCTCGGAATCAGTCGAAATAGTAGACGAATTTGATATGCTATGTAAGAAGGTTAAGGGTACACATAAGGGTACAATAGGTAATTCTATATACCATAAATTTAAAAAAGTAATAAATAAAAATGCGGGGTATTTGGTGAGGTATTTGGTGAAGGTGAAACAGTAAACGATTTCGACTTTAATTTTAGTTTAGAATGTACTGTAAACGTTAAAAAATGCACCAATTACATCTGTGGATGTTGAAAGAAGCTTTTCTATTTCGAAACATATGTATTCTGATAGAAGACAAAACTTTCTTTTACACAATTTTAAAAAACATTTAATTATAAATTGTTTTAGAAATATGTTGTGAAAAAATTTTGTGCAATAAAGTTAATGTTTAAATTTCTGCTCTTATTTATTTTATGTAAAAATTTTGCATATTGTCGCAATTTTTTTGCATATATGCCCCAGGTTTATGCATACTTTTTCAAAAATCGATGCATATATATTCCAGTTTTTCTTTGCATATAATCCGCTCTCTAAACATATATTATTTAACAATAATATAATCCTAATCCCTAAAATGTTCGAACCGTCAGATTTCGATTATAATCTTCTTTTTGTCTGAAAACACTAAATAAACTTTCAAGAGCCTCTTAAATTGGCAATCTACAAGGACTTGCACACACAATTTTGTCTATTTGATATAAACACCACCAAGTTACACCAATTCCTAGACTAGAAACTTTACGGCCTCTTACTTCACCTAAGCATAAAACCCATAAAGGATCAACTCCCGAGAAATACTTACTTCTTATGCGACACCAAGCGCACGACCGCCCATATAATATCTTTTCTATATTTGCGTAAGGAAGCCAGCGTCTTGCCCTTATATAAATTCGTTTGAATTTATTTTACGGAAATGTCGTCCCAACCTCCTATTAAATATTTAAATACCGAAATGGATATTACGTAATATCGTGGACCTGCGGGGTAGCAAGAGCTTTACAAACTTGTACTAGCACCGGGTAGGTACCTAGTCTAGCATTGTGCACGTGTAGGAAATGGCATTTTTGGCAACTGCCTCGTAAACTCGACCCGGAACGGCAAACTCTACGACCCAATTGGGAGGTGTATATGCAGGAGTTCGTAATACCGCCGCTAAGCCTATCCGGAAGTGGGACGAACCTCGTAAAAAGCTTACTGCAAATTACTGTTTGTATGTAGCTGGTAGGGTATCAGGTTTGAAGTTATGCAGACGCTAGGGCGAGATAAGGAATTTAAACCATAACATTTTGATGTATATTTTTAAAGCGACGCACAGTGGCTCAGGGCCGGCAAAAAATCACTTTTGACAAGTATGAAATCTAATGATATATTTACCGTAAATAGTTAGTTAAATGTTCAAACTTCAAGAAAAATGCTATTTTGCAATATTTATTAGTAATATACTATGCAATATCCCCGCTCAAAGTTGGCATAAGTAAAAATCCTGGAATAACCGCATATTTTTGTTAGAATTAATGATGTTGTATTTTAATAAGTTGTTACCTAAATTGAATACAACTTCTGGAGTATGTTCTATGGTCCTTATAGTTTATGTGACTACTAAAAAAGATTGATTTAATTTGTAACATACTCGATTTTATCAACAGTTTTCTAAATACTACATTTATACATGAAAAAAATGTTCATGTAGACTTTCAGTGGTCATCGGCAATTATCGACAAGCAGATTTTTACATGTACATGATCTCTAATGCCTCTAGTATAATGTCCAAAAAGAATCAGCTGCTCCTTTTTGCTCCTCTTCGAGAAAATCACATTTAATTGCAAGCAGGTCTAATAAAGTTAGCATTCGCCACTGTATTATGCAGCCGACAATGTATCTCGATATATCTATAGCTACATTTATATTCATGTGTGTTTATGTCAATTTGAATGTGTGTATATGGGGTGTACTTGTATATAGGTATCTTGGTCTATTGATTTTGAATTTTTAAAGTTTTTAGAAAAAGATCCAATACGAGTTAAGAAGAAAATGGGGATTAAAGTAAATTTTGTGCAGCAAGGTTCAGGAACAATGATGGCAATACCGCCAGAAGGTTTTTTCAAAATCCTCAAATGACTGCAGATGTAACAAGGATTGATGTAGAAGTAATTGAAAGATTTAGCGTCATTTTGCAAGTAATAACAAGTAGTGCAGTAATTGATTCCGATAAATTTGAAAAGTACGCACGTGACACTGCAGAATTATATGTAGCTAGGTATAGTTGGTACTATATGCCTGTAACCGTGCATAAAGTTTTAATTCATGGCAAAGATATAATAGATCGAACTGCTTTACGTGTAGGATTATTGTCAGAGAAAGCACAAGACGCCCAAAATAAAAATTATAAAAAGTATAGAGCCCACCATTCACGAAAATTTTCTCGTAAAGCAATAAATGAGGACATTATGCATATGCTGCTGCTAACATCCGATCCGCTTATTTCAAATGTGAGACGTTTGCCTCCTAAAAAAGTTTTGAATTTCACGATGATGCTAAAGATTTACTTCGAAAAGATTTATAGATTATACCCTCAAATTACTCTCTATGGATATACTTATGAATATCTAGTTGGTCTAATATTGTCCTATTACTTTTAAAAATGTTTGAATATGTATGCTTTTCAGTGTTTTTTAAACTGCTTAAAGTGCTTTTGCCATTTTTCCACAATCATTACTGCACTAATGTAGGTATGTGAATCCTATCAGATTTGTTTTAATTTGTAAAAATCTTTGCTTTATTACAATAACATTTATGTGTTCTGAGGTACGTAAAAAATGTAAATTGATACATTCTAAATATGCTATATACACATATACTTGCATACACACACGAATAATATACACATACCTATACGTTATACACATACGTGTATGCACATATGCTTTGTTTTCTTTTATAATGATCTTAACGGCTATTTGTTTAACAATGATGAGCGAATGTAGTACTCTTGGGACGCAATAGCAGTTCCTCTTATTGTGGACTACATACTTTCTGACTTAAACCATATTCTCTTATTCAGTATCACTTATCTCACACACGATCATCATGAACCATTTAAAAGTTTTATAATAATATGTAATACTATTTTTGCAAAGAGTAGACACCGCTAAATAAACTTCAAACTCAAAAGTTAATTACAAATCTTATTCTCGTATTACTCTCTATATCAATTAGGTACAATCTTAGTAAGTGTTGTATGTGGAATTCTGGTGTCTTATATTGTTTTTTTTTTTACTGTAGAATCTGTGTTTTAATTATTATGTTATATAGCGGCTAAAGCTTTGTACATATATATTCAATTATTTTCACTAATTTCATTGCCATTAGAACTTGATGGGAAATTCCTCTACTATTAGTAATTAGTTCAGTTGTGTATTTTATTAAAAAATATCTAACCATTTCTGTTTGTTTATAATATTGTTAAAACATTTTTAAGCATGGCAAGCGGTTATAATAATTCTCCTCATTTATATATATATAATTTTCTCATTTTCTGAATATTTTCCCGTTTTGTATTATTATCATTGCTATTATTATTGTTGACATTATTGTACATATGTATATTTAACTAAAATAGTTGAAAAAAAAGCATTAATGAATAGAAACTTCAATACCTAACATTATTTGAATAATTTATGTATTTCCGCCAATAATAACGTCGTGATTTTATGCTTAATCTTTTTTCTTTTATGCAATTCAAATCGCCTATATTTAATCTCATTATCCTGAAAAAATTATTAAAAAATTCCAATTCTATCAAAAGTAACAGATTTATTTCCGCAAAAGCGCGTTTCTGGACCACTGTGCGACGTTCCTCTGAACTTCGTAAAAACAATTCCTTTGATTAACCGAGCACGATGAAGAAATAAAGTGACCTTAAAACTTGTAAAGAGCTACTCTTCTTACATATACATCACGAGCCATTAAGAGATAATGGCCTCAAAGGAAAACCTAGAGCGCTCTTTCTAACAATAGAAGCCTGCAAGAGCATATTTTTAAACCTTGTAGCTATCGATTCCCGACCTAGAATCCGTAAGGAGGTGAATAATAAGTAGCGAGAGGACATCTAGTGCATAATGTAGTGCGCGGCCACGGATCGGTATCCCTCCTTGGATGGTGCCCGAGAAAGCATAATCCTCATTCATCACTTAAAAACGTGATTATATAGCGGCTTGGCATTATTATGCAGACGAATTTTTACGATGCATGCGCGCGATGAATATGTATGTATCGACTATACAGTGCTCGCTTGCCACGTCGCCGAGATTGCCAATGTACGCGTTCTAATACGGTTCTAAATTCCGTGTCAATTCTTTTTGATACTTGTACTAGTTAGGACAGGTACCTTTTTTGTCGTTTTGTTCATACTTTAACTCCATTATCAAACCACTTTGGAGTCATTCGAGGAAGCAGGCTTATAAAAAGTGACAACACATGTCAAACAGTTCTTGTGACAACAAATGTCAAAAATAATTTTAAAATCATATCTAAACTTGATCCTGGGAAATCGCCTGGAGCAGATGGCATTCCCATGAAGCATGTTTTGATGCACTCAAGTGTTTTTTCTTTCCCAATTTGCCGGCTAATTAACTTAAGCTTGCAAGAGGGTGAAATTCCTACAAAATTAAAGATTGCTATTGTTAAACCTCTTCACAAGGCGGGTGCAAAAAATCAGGCCTCTAACTATAGACCCATTTCAATTTTACCATCTTTAGAAAAAAATTTAGAACGCTATGTGTGCGCTAACATTACTGATTTTATAGAGAAATTCAATATCTTGGACACCCAACAATTTGCATATAGGAAGAACAGGGGAACCATCCCTCTATTACGGAATTTTGCTGACCACATCAATTACAGTCTTAATAACTACTTAATAACTATCTGTCAAAAGCTTTTGACACTGTTGATCACAGCTTGCTGCTGGAGTCGTTGGAGGGCTGTGGTATTCGTGGGGTCCTGAAAAAATTGTTCGGACATTACCTTATTGAGCGATCGTTCAGGGTGGTACTTGGCAGTGAAAACTCTATTTCGGTGCCTCTTTCACAGGGAGTACCACAAGGAAGCATCCTTGGTCCACTACTATTTTCACTTTTTATTAATGATGTAGGTGCTCACCTGCAAGCATGCCAGTACTTTATTTACGCTGATGATTTAGCTGTTGTCGTGACTTCCAATACCGCCATTGAAGCTTTTGAACATCTCCAACAGCTCTACGATAACCTTCAAATTTGGGCACATGATAAAAAATTAATTATAAATAACAAAAAGTCCAAGGTGATGCACATACGATCTCCTCACATGAAGCCGAACTATTTCTACCAGTTACCAGTCACAAGCACCAATGTCTCCACTCAATATCTTTTCGTAATGGTACCTGCGCATGCGATGAAGTGCTGGAGGTAGTGGATCACTTTTGTTATTTAGGATTGCACATCGATTCAGCTTTCTTGTGGACCCGACATATTTATCTAACGTGTGCAAGAGTACGCCTGCTTGGACACCGTTTTTATTACCTGTCACAGTTTCTGCCTTTGGACACTATGTATGTATGTATGTAATAGAAGGGTGGTGTTACACTGCGACCTAAAAGATCTATTGTGTCCCCTATTCTTGCTGCTTTACAGCTGGCCTTCCAATCCTATTCCTTTTAAAAAGTGTAGGATGTCAGAGGGCCCCAGTCTTTGGACACTATGCTTCTCATCTATCAC
Source organism: Protaetia brevitarsis (assembly GCA_004143645.1). Taxonomy (NCBI): domain Eukaryota; kingdom Metazoa; phylum Arthropoda; class Insecta; order Coleoptera; family Scarabaeidae; genus Protaetia; species Protaetia brevitarsis. The sequence continues at coordinate 9,719 of RXPK01000354.1, forward strand.
TCACTGGTACAGTCCATCATCACCTATGGATTAACAATTTATGGAGGTGCTTCAAAATACCTAATCGACAAATTATGCTCCGCATAAAGACTTACCCTGAAGAACATGACGTCAACGCGCACATCAGGTACCAAGTGGTACAGGAAATTTGGAGTGCTCCCTGTGAGGTGTCTTTATCGCTATCGGTTGCTAATGGAGCACTACTTCTCAAGGGAGAAATTGCCACAGGTGGAACATCAGCACTCTACAAGATCATTGTGCGCGAGTGATCTGGTTGTGCCGAAGGGTAATAATAAGTATGGCCTGTCTTGTGTTAATGTAGTGGTGCCTAGGATTTTTAATGAATTACCACCAGATTTGCGCTCTTTGCAATCTTTATCTTCACTAAAAAAAGAGTTGAAAAATTACTACTTACATTTAGATGATTGATCCATATTATACTAATGTTTAGTTGATTTATAATCTGATGTTAATATCTATCGACCGTGATATGTATACACATTTTTTGCTTGGACCGTTTCATCCACCGATAAGCAAACTTTTTGCTTGGTGGAAATTTATATTATTGTTTCAGTCTTACATTAATTATTTACTTACTTTATGGATTTCACTTTTGTTAGTAGTCGAGCAACTAAAGATGTTACGTTTATATTATTACGAAACAATCTGTAATTTAGCATTTTTTTATTTATTTTTCTTTGTGCTACTGTTGTTATCATTTTGTTTTCACGTTTTGTGGCAGCAAATACGTCGCTCTTGCGTTTAGATATATAGGTTATGTTGGTTTCTACATTGTATTATAAGTTGCCTAATGTGACTACAGGTTGCTTTAATTTAATTTAAATTAATGATGTTTGTATAAGTGGCAGGATATTTAATCATTTAAATTCTTATAATTTCCATATACATTTTTCCTTTTCATTTATAAATTAATATAATGTAAATATGTAATAATTACCAATAAACTTATTAAACTAAGGAAAAAAAAGATAATTTAAACGTATTGCTGTGTACTGATTGAATTAATTGAAATTGCAAAATGAATTTAAACGAGGAAAAAGAAAATTAACTTAGCTAGCTCAACGGATAAAATTTTAAAATTGAACGCAAAAGAACAATTAATCTCAGAGTTACCCTCGCAAATTGAAACTTGATCTAACCACGAAAAGTAATTTGTGAGTGAATGAAATCTGACTTTCTTAAATACCCGAAGAATTGTAAAGGTTTAATATAAAATAAAAGAACAGAATTTTCAACTCAAAGATGCTAATTAATAATCAATTTTTATTAATCAGAAAGGGTTTAAATTACAAAATGGCAGAAAAAAACCGTGAACTGAAGGTTCTGGCCAAAAAATAAAAACTGCACTTGATTCTAAATTACAATAGAATAATGCTATTTCCTATACAAAACAAAAGATTAGTTTATTCAGGAAGATAATCCTAAATATTACAATTTCAATCCACGTGGTTTCAAATTAAAACAATCTAAATTACGCGCGGACAAATTCCTAGTAAATAACTAGAATGAAAAACTAAATGCAAGCACAATGCTTCTACTCACCCAAACGAGGTGATTGATAAAATAAAACTGAATCAGCAAAATAGAAAAATGGAAAAATTAACTCTTTAAACTAAAATGAGAAAATTACAACTAAAACATATCTTCCTGCACAAAAATAATAAATGATCTTATATCTACAATGTGTACACGTCAATATATTAACAATTATTACAAAACGAATTTCTTGATGGACAATATTTTTAAAGAAACAAAACGAAATTTACTATAATCAAAATGGATTACAAAATGGCAACAATGATTTACAAAAATACGTCTACTCACGCTAACAGTCGACCAAGGAACTGCTTGACAAAACTCTACAATCGTAGTCGTACTATACGAACAACGCAAACGCATAATTCACCGACAAAATTTAGTGGAATAAGCAAAAACTAGACTAGCGAACACTAGACATTTAAATGAATGAAATTAATTTAAAAAAAACTTAACACTAGATAAATTAAATCAAATAATCAACTCTTTACCTAAATTTATACAAACTAAATCTAAATTTTTGAAAATTGTAGGTACAATGATTCCGCAGTTTTTAGCAAATCAAAATATATGCAACTCAAAATACACGCGGCGGTAACGCGGGTAAACTACAGCAGTATATTTGTTTCTTGGTTATATTTATTTACAGTTATGACATTGATTGTCATAACTGCAAACTTTTATGTTTGGGTTAAGAATGACATAACGTTACTAAAATATCTCTTAGGTGTTACAATAAGGAATTATAAATCCATCTTTATAATATATTGTATTGGACACAAAAACAAATATTTTTGGCGCACACAATATACAAATGTCAAAACTATTCATATAATAGCCAGAAAGCAAGTTAGGTAATTTAATACGCAACAAAGTTATTCGAACTCATATTTTACTAGGTCTATGGTGGATTATGGAAATTCATGATATTCTCAAAAACTATTCTACGTTTCTTTGAAGAACAATATTTATTTTTAATTTTCACCGTGTTTCATCCGTTATTTTGAAACAGCACAAAAAATAGTTAGGTAAATATTTTTTTACTAGAATTTCTTTTCTAAAATATTCCAGGTACACACAAATATACCTACTATACTAAAGTTGTCAAAGCCACGTTGACAGTTTTTCATTACTTTCCAGATTGTACGTTCGCAATAATGTTACGGCCCTCCATTCAAAGCCATCACAAAAGTGCAGATCCCACGAATATTGAGTGTACACACAGGAACACCATTCCCATATTTGCATCCAGAGGCACACTAGACATATATCGCGCATACATACATACGTAGGTACATAGGTGGCGCGTCGCATATCTATGTTGAATAACTGAAATCTTTTATCAATATGACGTAACGGCAGATGTAGCGCCGTGTCAATTCAGCCGTTAAGGAACGATAGCTGGAAAGCAGGAGTTCCGGTAAGCGAAATATCCACATTTCTCCTATCGTCTGCACAAAATCATCGATACAAACCGAGAGGATGTACACAAGATGTATTCCGGGGTAGTTTATTATATTCATGCAGAGGAATAAGATGAAAAATGTTGGAGGGAAATGTAACGGCAACGCATTATTTCAGATAAATTCTGGTCAGAGTGTGTAGAGGAAATATGGTGAAAATGTACGGGATTTGTTGATTATTCTGAACCGTTTATATCGCTTTGAAGCCGATTACGGCCAGTAGATGCGCACAAACTGCAGTACCAAATCTCTAATTATATGTAATCAACTCTTATAGTATCAGCTGGATATAATTACTGTTATAATTAGGTAGATCTATGAGGCACAGCATTGTGCAAGTGCTGTTATTTAGCACTACTTATCACCTCTTCCAAGCAATAATGTTGGACAATTAGGCAGTTTATCTTCTAGCTATCTTCTAGGAAAGGATAACTCACATTTTTTCCACAAATATTAAAGTAACTGTGTTTAAATTTATACCCTATAATACTATGCAAAAATGAAACATCACATGCCTTGTAAATCTTTACATGTTAGAATTTTACAATTAACGCAAAAATGTTTTTTTCCAAAAAATTTCCTAAATAAAAACTCGAAAATTACAAATTCTGACGGAGAATGACATAATAATTCGTTATTAGTTGCAAATTTAATATTTATATAATGTAATGATATTGTAACGTTTTTCTTCTAGTTTTAAAACGTTGTCGGGGTTTAGAAAAACACACAGGCGATATATTTAAATTCACTTATTCTATTAACACAATTACGGTACATATTTAAAATCTATTAAAAATGCTTATTAATTATATCACTTAACCACTAATGTCTTTATTTATGTAAACAATTTATTTGCACCGATATTTATATTACACGTACTAATTCACTCGCGATCCGCACTATCCAACTCGTATCGACTGACTGCTTCCTGGCCAACCCGACGCGTTATTTATAGCTGGCGCGAAACTTCGAGATTGTTCGGGACCCTTCTAGAACGTCCTTCTAGATTTCAGGAGAATATTCCCGAATCTTTGACCCGGTGCTGCCCTCTGTCATTCCTCGTAGGTAGTTCTTTCTTCCGCTATGCTAGCGCCATCTAGGGGCGCCTATCGGGACCGCCAGTTTAAAAATTTGACGCTCGTTACAATATATATTCTGCAACAAATTTAATTGTTTTTTTTTTTTGTTTGTGTAGATTGCAATTAACCTTGAAAATATACATCCTATTACATGTAAAATTGCATTTTTTTGTCTCGTAGTATTTCTCGTTATGTCTTTTCTCTTACTTATTTTCGCTGACATTCATGCAATACTTAAAGCGATCCATTCCACAAGTGTTGATTCTAAGATGATTTGGTACTATGCAAGTGCCCTAAATGAGGTGAGTACTTAAAGAAAATTAACATAAGGTCTGGGTTTCCAACCACAGGGGCATGAAGAGAAATGTAAGGCGGCAGGTGATCTGGTTAGACGGGGTTCGTAAAGATCATTCGTTGCAGCCTCCCTTTGACATTACCAAAGCGAATATTGCAAAGTTCATCTTCGAATGGATGCGTTGTAAGTCCGAGGAGTGGTAGGAAAAGGCACCAGGACAACGACAGGCAAAAGAGTTCTTAAAGTATCAAAGGCCTGAAGACTAACTCGGTAAAGACAGGAAGACAGTCAAAATAATAGTAGATCTGTTGACCGACGTAAATCTGCCAGAGGTCGAGAGGAAAAAAAAATGTAGATTACGCACCGTGTCACGTCGACGCAGTCGCCAATCGAACTAGAGACGAGGAGTTGCGTTGTTCTATGCCCGAGGGCGACTACGAACTACTAGCGAAATCGAGACGGAAGATTACGCTGTGTCACGCCCGTGGGGCGACTGAAGTCTATAGTCGAGGGAAGGGCGGAGAGCTACGCCGTGTCACGCCCGTGTGGTGACTGCGGTTTACAATAGGACAGGGTCGGAAAAACTATTGTCGTGTCACACCCGAAAGGCAAATACGATCTGTTTCCCACAGGAACGAAGAAAAGCGATAATGTCACATTAGGAGGGGGGAGGGTGTAAGAGGGAGGGTAGGCATTAGCTGTCAATTAGGGCGACTACAATCATAGTCAGATCAGGGAAGGTGATCAGGTATCGGCGAAATCTTTAACTGACAAGTCTAAAAAATAATAATAGTCCCAAAATAGGAAGATAAAAATAGAAAAACTGGTCCACCTTCTCACAAAATTCTTTAATGGAATTTACTGGTTTCGTCTGTATACGGACATCCTCTGGCAAGCTAAAAAAAACATCCACTGACGAAAAAATTTAAAATACAAAATTGAAATTGTACAATAAATAAAATATTTGTATATATTTCTAACGCACAAACACGGACGCACAAACAAACTACACTTTAAAACTGAATAAGTGTAGATGAAGTAATCTGATTATTATTACAACGCAGCAGATTCTGGATATCTGAAGAATAAAAGCAAAAATCTAGGTCTAAAATGAATAATCTAGAAAAAATGTTAGCTGCGCCATCTATTTTTGAGAAACAGAATCAACTAAAAGGGTAGGGAAATCTCAGTTTATATGCTGTGCCACTGTCATATGTATGTATGTATGTAAATGAAGGGTGGTGTTACACTGCGACCTAAAAGATCTATTGTGTCCCCTATTCTTGCTGCTTTACAGCTGGCCTTCCAATCCTATTCCTTTTAGAAGGTATAGGATGTCAGAGGGTCCCAGTCTAGGTAAGTCTCCCTCTTCGATTTCACATGCTCCCAAGTGCAATGCCCTCGAGTTGCACAGTGCTACGCAGTTTGAGAGGAGGTGGATGGATGTTGCCACTGTCATGGTTTGGCGAAGGCAAAGTTCCTACTACTAGGCTCAGAAAACCTTACGGAAATGGGGCAGATTGCATATATGATAGGTCTAATTAAGAACGGGAAAGTAGATAGCGCCTTATAGGATAAAGGAGATCACAAAAGAAAGGTTGTGACAAGAATGGCCCTTATGGCCACTCCCAACCATAATAATCCAAACTAATCTATATTGTTGATAAAAATATTAACTGTAATGTTAGTTTGAAGACTTACGTTTTGTATTGTTCGACCAACTTTTCTCATTTCATTTGACTGTTATTAGATTTCGATTTGTCGGGCAAATCCAATTATTATGTATTAGGAGGTAGTACACATGTATAATCGTAAAAGTTTGTGTGGCACTGTGAATATAGTTACTTATTAATGTTTAAATTAGGTGCCATTGAGAGATATTTGAAAGGAAACAAAAGTTATGTACATAAATGATAAACAACTTACCGCCAAAGGAACTTTTATAATGTAGAATTGCATCACATTAGCTGACAAATTATGTTAGAGTGCACACCATTCGATAAAATAGAAAAGTTAGTACATTAATTTATTTTATTTTTTTGTTATTACTTTTTACTAAGACGCGATAATTCTCTATTACCATGATAATACTCCAATAGCACACATGAGTATTAAAATAATTCTGCCAGCCATTTAGAATGCATGACGCTGAGGTGTCAATTCCAAAGGCACTCCAAAATCTATTTTTTTTACTGTACTTCTTATTGGGGCTACCACAATGACAGATAATTACCGCATTTAATTTTTGTTTGGCTAACGCTGTCTAAATATATTTATACATGTAAATTCGATAATTAATTGCAGCAATTTTTCTGTAGTATAACTTAAAGCAGCTTCATTAAGTACTTTTTAAAAATTGCACTTGTTATCAAGTAGGGTAAAATTATATTTTACTTGTTACAATGCATACGTACTGCTGTGCATTAATTGAAATAAATAAAAAATGCGAAAATGATTTTAAAATGAAAAAGAAAAATATTAGCTAGCTCAACGGAAAGAATTTTTTTAATAAAACAAAAGAACTATTAATCCCAGAGTTACCCTCGCGAATTAAATCTTTAATCTAACCACGAAAAGTAAATTGTGAGTAAATGAAATCAGACTTTCTTAATGACACGAAAAATTGTAACGATTTAAATATTAACTAAAAGAACAGAATTTTTAACCCATTGATGCCATTAAACAAAAAATTTATTTCAACAAACCGGGTTAAAATTACAATTGTGCAGAAAAAAAACCCTGAACTGAAGGTTCTGGTCTAAAATATAGACTGCACTCTAATTTAAAATAGGACAATGCTATTTCCTATGCGTAGCAAAAAAAAAGAAAGGTTTTATTTGTTCAGGAAGATTATTCAATATACACAACCTTTGAATTTCACAAATTAAAATCTAAGCGTAGACAAAAGCTGGAAACTTACAGAAAAGAAAAAGCTAAATGAAAGAACAATGCTTCTACCCACCCAACCGAGGTGATAGAAAAAATTAAAAATGATACAGCAAAATAGATTAACAGAAAAATTAACTCTTTAAAAATATAAATGAGAGAAAAAACTAAAATAAATCTTCCTAAACAAAAATAATAATTGATCTTATATCTACCAAGTGCACACTTTAATACATTAACAATTATTACAATAAAAATTCCTTGATTGACTATAATTAAAGAAGAATATAAAATTAAATTTCAATACAAAATGAATACAAAATGGCAACAAATACTAAAGAAATACGTCTACTCACACCAATAGTCGAACAAGGAAGTCCTTAACAAAATCCTATAATTGTTTTTCTTACAAATATCCTTCTCTCAAAAATCGTACAACGCAGTTGTATAACATTACAACGACAATATTTAATAGAATACGCATAAAATCAGCACAAGCGAACAATAGACATTTGAATGACTGGATTAATTAAAAAACAATCTTAACACTACATAATTAAAATCATACAATAAACTCTCAAACTAAACTTATACAAAACAAAACAAAATTGTGAAAATTCTCGGTAAATTGAAAATCAGCTGTTCAAACAAAGAAAACACAACAACCATAATATGCAACTTAAAATACATCTCAGTGATAATTGGGTTGTATAAACCGCAGCAGTACGTATATAAGAAAAATGCCGGCGTTTTTCCTTTTCTGAGAATCATCCAACATGGAGTCTCGGAAAAACTATAGCTCTCTGAAACCATTTACATTCAAACTTGTTCGCAAAGATATTCCCATTTATTTAATATATTACATCACATCAAGCATACTTTAGATGCACCAGTATTATTTACAACTACTATTGCTTCGAAACTCGCCCAACCCACGCACTGCAATATCGCTCGCAATTAGAATATTTCTAGAGCTTCCTTTACATTTCCATAACTGCGTCTCGGCAGGCCTCGCTTAGTCTTCAATTCGACGGCATTCCCTCGCAGGGATTCCCGCCCTAGACGGGGGGAAAAACACCACCCCAGGCCATACGAAAACCGATATCCGGACGAACTATTCGGAATGGAGTTGTAAGCAGTTGACGGCAGTGCACTAGGTACTCCGGCGGAGCATTAATAATTGATGAGGGAGCAGTAAAGCTTTCCGTGGCATTGTTCTTAACGGAGTTTTGGAGTGGTAAGCTTGTGTGTGCCGTTTCCGTCGCACTAGAGGATAGGCGAGAATAAAAGTTATTGGGAATTGTTTTGGGAGGGTTTACGCTTAGGTTATGGGTGAATAAAAGTGAATTTATTTTATCTGTATCTACAGGGTGTTTTGAAACATCGTTTAAAGATTTTAAGGGCATGTAGTACGATCGGAAATAAGGTTAAAAGTCATAATAGACATACAGTGCATCACTTAAGTATTTGTACATAGTACATTTAACCGAAATGAAAAAAAGGAAATATAGAAATTCAAAACTAAGCGACTGTTTATTTTAATACGAAAGAGAAAAATATTTGTACATGAGAAAAAAAAAACAAAATAAATATTTGTTGGTTTGATTCTAATATTTAGTATGCATTCCATTTGCATCTATAACAGCTTGCAAGCGCTTGGGCATGGACATTACCAATTTTGCCGTTTCGTCCTGCGTAATTTTTGACCATTCTTCTGTCAAATGCTTTCTAAGCTCATGCGCATTTTGGACATGATATTTTCTGATGTGTACATTTAAAATGTGCCACAAATTTTCTATTGGGTTAATGTCTGGACTTTGGGGTGGGTGGGGAAGGGTCCTAATACCTTTATATTAGAACCATTCCTTAGCGATCCTAGCAGTGTGCTTAGGACCGTTATCTTGTTGAAATATAAAGCTTTTTTCTATATTCAATTTTCGAGCACTTTCCATTAAATTAGCTTGCAAAATTTTTAGATAAGCTTTGGCATCCATAATATGGTCAATAAAATGCAAATTTCCTACCCCATTGTAGGACATACAACCCCATACAAGTACGTGTCCTCCTCCATGTTTTATGGTAGGAATCAGATTTTGTGCTTGAAGTTCCGTGTTTGACTTTCGCCATATCATATGCCATCCATCGGATGCAAAAATATTATATTTTGACTCGTCGCTAAAAATAATGCTTTTCCAAAATTCTAAAGGTTTATTGACATATTCCTTCGCAAAATTCAAACGTTTTATTCTATTATTCTCACTGATGAAAGGTTTCTTACGGGCTACTCTTCCGTTATAGCCAGCTCTTCTAAGTACTCTTCTTATAGTTTCAGGATTAATTGTCTTCCCTTTTCTCTCTGCGACGTGAACAGCTAACGTTAGAGCGCTAGTTCTAGGAAATTTTTGAACTTCTTTTACTATAGCTCGTTCTTCGCGTTCGGTTAGTATCTTTGGACGTCCTGGGCGATGAGCATTTTCGATGCTTTTTTGAAGTTTAAATTTGTTAATAATATACTGAACAGTACTATGTGGTCTTTTGACAAGCTTACTAATTTCTCGTAAACTTTTTTGTTCTTTAAACAAGGCTACAATTTGAACTTTTTCATTAATTGTCAACTCTTTTGTTTTCGGCATTTTTTATACGGCAGTTATGAATTGCTCTTCAAAAATATATTACCGGGAGCATCTAATAATGTACACAGACCGCTAGATATTAGGAGACTATTGTTGGACATCTATGCGAGTCTCTACCTGTCGCGGCAAGGAGCGTACGAATACTTTTGTGTTGTCGCCTACTGGATTTTTAATTATTATTGTAGTCAGAGAGCATATTTTAGCTATTTGAAATATTTATTTTGTTATCGCATTCTAAATAATAATATAAAATTTAAAAACAAAGTTTACTGTTTTGTATTTTTATTACTGGCTGTAGGTAAATGGGACATGTACAAATAATTAAGTGATACACTGTATGTCCACAAATTGACTGTTTACGAGATAACAGCGATTTTATCGAAATTGCAGAATAAGTTTGCTTTAGCGGTTTTTGTTAAGATGTTATTGCATTTTGACATAAAATAGATTTTAACTAAAGAAGATGTTCAAAATGACGTCCTTCCATTTCGACACCGGATCTACATCTGCTTTCAAAGGAAGCGCGCACTCTTTCAAAAAACAAGAGTTTTTCTCGTATTATCTGGCAACAGTGTTCTATTCGTTGGCGCAACTCTGGAAGATCGTTTACCGGTGTTGCGTACACTAAACTTTTCAAATAACCCCAGATACTAAAGTCCAACGGGTTTAGATCGGGAAACCTTGGAGGCCAAGCAATGGGACCTGCTCGCCCTATCCATCTCCCAGGAAATTTATTGTTAAGATGTTCCCTAACAGCACGCGTAAAGTGCGGTGGAGCTCCATCTTGCATAAACCAGAGGTTGTTCAGTTGTAGATTTATAGGTAAATCTTCCAAAAGTTCAGGTAAAGTATTTTCCAAGAACTCGAGGTATGCAGGACCTGTTAAGCGTTGTGGCAAAACAATCGGTCCCAACAACCGTTCCCCTATCATGCCTAACCAGATGTTTAGAGAGAAACGTTACTGGTGCCTGGCTTCAACGATAGCATGAGGATTCTCGGCACACCAAACGTGATTGTTGTGGAAGTTAAATATTCCATTTTTAGTAAAACCAGCTTCATCAGTGAAAAGGATGTTATCAGCGAAATCTGGCCGATCAGCAGCTATTCGCAAAAACCACTCGCAGAAAGCCCTTCTCGCTTGATAATCCGGAGCAGTAAGGGCTTGTACCCGTTGGATATGGTAGGTATAGGAGTTGCTCATGAAGAGTTCTCCAAACAAGATTGCTGCTTACACCCACTTGAGTCGAAATTCTTCTAACACTAGTTTCGGGATTTTCATCAATAATATTCAAAATTCGATCTTCTATCTGTGGAGTACATGCCATTCTCTGCCGTCCAGTATCGGAAGACCGCTTCTCAAACGAACCAGTTTCTCTTAGTCGTTGAAACACCATCTAAAACATCACATGCGAAGGCAGTTGGTGATCAGCAAACGTTTCAGCATAGAAGCAACGTGCTTGTAAAGAATTCCCATTAGCACTACTGTACATGAACATCATATCGCTCATTTCAGCATTAGAATACGCAACCATTGTAATTGCTACAAATTGCACAAAACGTCAAATTAGGCTGTCATAAAAACAATAGCTGATAAGTTCCTATTCACTGAGATATGTTATATCCATGTACTACTAGGAACACACGCTGTTATCTCGTAAACGGTTGATTTGTGAACATATTGCTGTGTACTGATGGTACCAGCATAAATGCAAAATGAAAAAAAAAAGAAAATTAAATTTACTATCTCAGCGGATGAAAATAAAAGGGCGCAAAGGAACTATATATCTCAGGGGTTATTCTCACAATTGAACTAATCATGAAAAATAAAATGTGGGCGTTTGAAAAATTGACTTTCTTTAAAACTGCAAAAATTGAAAAGGTTTGATGTAAAATAAAAGAACAGAAATTTTTAATGACGTTAACAATCATTAATTTTTATTGTTATATAAAAAAAAGAAAGAAAAACATTTAGTTACAATTATGCAGAAACAAAACCATGAATTTAAGATTCTGGCCGAAAACAAGAACATGAATCTACAATTAAAAAGGACAATGCAAATCCTTTAACAAACAATGGACAAATTTGTTCTAGAAGAAAATCCTTTTTTCACAAAAATCCACGTGGTCTCAAAATTTAAAACAACCTAAATTAATTTCAACGTGGTTAAATCAAATAAATTTACAAAATTGAAATTTAGATACAAGCACAAAGCCTCTTTTCCCCTAAACTGAGGTGATTAACTAAGAAAACTAATTTGAAAACTAAGAAACGGAAAAATAAACTCTTTAAACTAAAAAAACTTTCTAGAACAAATATAATAACAGATCTTATACCTAATTTGTGTACACAATAATATAATGCCAATTATTAATAAGTGAGTTCCCTGATTGATGAAATAATATCAAAATAAACGAAACAAAATATAAAATCAAAATGAAATACCAAAATGGCAGCAATGAAAATAAATTTTTAAATGTACTTACACGCAATCTTTCAAGGAACTGAGCTCCAGGGGCCCAAACATGGCATACATATAACAAACAGATGCGTGCCAAAGCAGCGCATAAATGCAAAGATCATAGAAGAAGAATTCTTCTAAGAAGGACACAAACTGCATGACCAAATAAAAATATATTACAGAGTGAAATTAATTTAAACCAACTGAACATTTAAATAAACAAATTAAACAAATCAATTCAATTAGCAAAATCTTATTTAAAAATAAAATATTAATTTCTGAGAGAATTTGCCCGACACATTGACAAAGATTAATATCTATAAATAAAATAACACTGAATTTACGAACCCCGGGGTGCCAGACCACAGCAATATGTTTATTATGACTTTTAACCTTATTTTCAATCGTACTACATGCCCTTAAAATCTTTAAACGATGTTTTAAAACAGCCTGTATATCCAAGTGTGTAAGTTATGCCAAATATAAGAAAAATGTAGAATTGGTATTCATTAATTGAAATCGTTATGAAAGAAATTGTTATATTCCCTTTTTTCATTGTATAATTAATTAAAAGAACGAAATTCGCTGATCCCGCCTCGAGAACAATCCGCCAAGCGCACGGGCAGAATTTTCAAGGCGACTTAATAATAATTTCCACCGCATACATCCTCCGCAGCGCATACAATCTGACTGAAACGAATAGAACTAATTATATGCGCGGAAAATGAACTCTGAAACTTTTATAAAGTAATATTTCACGCGGCAATTACTGCTGCAACTCGCAAGCTAGAGTGTTGTACATGTTTCGGAATGGCTGCGTGATTTTTACCCCATCCAGGGACCAAACTCCCACCACGAGACCAGCTGGTCGTTCGACGCCGTAGAAGTTTGTCATTAGTGTTGCTCTGTGCGGTAATAGTTTTAGCGAGCGACGGGAGAACAAGTGGCACGAGGACGCGTTATTAAATATTAATTTATGGAAATCGCGAGATCGAAGAACACGGTCGTTCCAGCAGACGAGTGTGGCTTGGGAAATATTTGTCTGTACAAGAATTGCCGAGTTTTATAGGGGAACTTTGTCGTTGCGATGTCATAATGTTTATGCTGAAATCCAAATTATTTTCCACCACAGAACTGTCGTTTCTAAAATTGCAATTACAAAATGCGCCCTTTGGACTGAGTATTATAGTAGTTTGATTGTGAAGAATGCTTGATTCTTTAGGAAAATTATATTGAAAATCAAATTTGGTCCAAAATAAACCTTTTAAATTGCTACATATTTTTTTGGAAAAAAGAGTATTAGAAAGGACTTATTGTGCTCTGTTTTCCAAATAAATTAAAAAGGAACTAGTCAAATTATAAATGAACCCAATACATCTAGGTGTTCTTGATCTAAACAAAAAGACAAATGAAAAGACCACATACGTCTTTTCATTTTACTGATTCCACCCGACTTAAACCCAAAAGAAAAATAATACAAGAAACTACAGATATTTACAAGATACTCTACTTTTGTGCCTGCTATTATCTGTACAAAAGAAGCACTTATTTTGACCCTATTATATTTGATCTATTTAAAGATATTGTCTAGCACATAAAGGGCATTGATTTTGGCCTGAAGAATCTATTATTGTCTCGTTTAATGCTATAATGTTTCACCTAGTCGTGGATTTCAACAAAATATTGCTGCCTCCACACCCTGCTCTGTTTTTCGGCCGATTATAAACTGAAGATGCTTGTCTTCGTCTGTGTAGTTTTATTGAGTTTACATTACTCTTTTGAAAAGGTAGTGGAAAATACACGGATTTGCGAGTATATACAGAGTGATTCTCAATATATGCGACAAACTTTAAGAGCTGATTCCTGAGGTTATTTTGATCATAAAAGTTCATATGAGTATACGTCCAAAACGGTTTGGTTTTAAAGTTATTGTTAATGTTTATTAATAAATTATGAAGTATGACTAACACGAAGTAATATCACAGTTGGTTCTTCAAAAACTATTGTGTTGAGAGGGGAATTGTTTATTTGTCATTTCAATATTTGTCAATAGTTGTCAGAGTATTCATTCAGTTTATTGCCAGTTTCTGTTTTCTAAAATGAATTACACGAATGCTGAGATGTGTGATATGCATTTCATTCACGGTCTTGCCAATGGAAATTCGCGTGCTGCTAGACGTCTTTATGAAAAACGATACCCGAACCGCATCATCCCGCATCATTCAATATTTGCCCGTCTTCACCAACGTCTTAGTGAAACGGGAAATTTTAAAAAACGGACGACTGATAACGGGCACCCATCTACGGTGAGAACTCCACAAGTTGAAGAGATGGTACTAAATGAAATTGAGGAACATCCTACTACAAGCACCAGAAAAATTGCGTTTGCTTTAAACATTAATCAGGCCACAGTTTGGAGAATATTGAAAGATCAACTATTGTATCCATATCACATTCAACGGGTGCAGGCACTTTTACCCGCAGATTTTCTGCAAAGAGTGGCATTTTGTCAATGGATGCAACTCAAAATCGCACAAAATCCTGACTATTTGGCTCAAATATTCTTCACCGACGAGGCTACTTTCTCTAGAAACGCGTTTATTAGTTTTCATAATAATCACATATGGGCCGAAGAAAATCCGCACGAACTAGTGAATGCCCGTCATCAACATCAATTTTCTGTCAATGTGTGGGCCGGAATTGTTGGAGAACACTAGATAGGTCCACATTTTTTACCGATGCGGTTAAATGGCGAGGTGTACCGCAATTTTGTTGAAGAGGAGCTACCCCTACTGCTGGAAGAAGTTCCGTTGCAATTAAGATTACAAATGTATTTTATGCATGACGGTGCTCCAGCGCATTTTAGTTTAGTTGCTCGCGAGTTTTTGGACAATACGTATCCAGATCGGTGGATAGGACGGGGAGGTCAACAACAGTGGCCTCCTCGGTCTCCAGACTTAAATTCTTTGGACTTTTTTCTCTGGGGTCACCTTAAATCATTAGTTTATACGACTCCCATTGAAAATGTCGATGAACTGAGAAATCGTATTATCGCAGCTTTTCAAACAATTCGAAATATCCCTGATATTTTAGAACGGACTCGCCAGTCAATACGACGGAGGATAGAAGCTTGTATTACAGTTGGGGGCGCTCCTTTTCAACAGTTAGTATAAGTTAATTTTGTTTTAATAATTATTTTGTTAATTTATAATAAAAACATTAATTATGTTAACTTACTATTAAACATTGTGCAACTTTAGAACTAAGCGATTTTGGACATATGTTCTTATGAACTTTTGTGATCAAAATAACCCCTGGAATCAGCGCTTAAGGTTTGTCGCATATATTGAGAATCAGCCTGTATAATCATATTCGATTTCATACTTAAATACGTGAGTATATAGCGATTAATTTACTGTATACCAAAAGCGAAATGTAGTTAATTTGGCATTGCTTCGGCATCAACATACAAAAGTCGGAAAATCCAAAAGAGATAAACACCAATGACGGGGATAAAGCCGTCTTTCAATGCTTGTTATCCTGTGTATTATTATAAGCTTTACAGTGTTTCCAGCTTCTAGCGCTTACTGCCATTACACTATTTTTAGTTTAATTAAAAATAGTTTAATTTTTAATTGTCGAATCGTCACGTGAAGCTAATAGATCAGTTTTGAGGAAAATCGTCAAGATTTCCAGTCTGTAAGGAAAGCCTTCGCTTGTGGGGACTCTTCTGTACTTTTGTCTACCTAGTGGGTAGAGCTATCACGGTTTTGTTGGGGTTAATCGTTAAGTTTTTCCTGCTGCACTAGAAAGGAATGACATCAACTATTTGTATTTGAAACCTGTAGAATTTCCTCTGCTTCTCTTAAAACGATTTTATTCGCATAGGTCTGTATTCTGCTCCAAGCGTTTCAACAATGACTAAAAAGTCGTCTACAACTAGTAATCATGGGAGGAATAAAATTCCTCTATGCGAGCAGCTTCGCCATAGAAGATATAGTGAGATATATGACGCGCCAAGGTATGACGCGTGAAAAGCCATGAATTAAGGATAATTAGAAAAGATTATAAACCTAACAATCAAACAGTCTCAGTTTACATATAACACTATGTAACAATTCCTATTAATTGTTTTGTCTTTAGGTTGTAACTGTTATTTCCTATTTTCTTATGTCAGAGAAGTATAAAGAGTCAATTATTCCCCACAAACTTTGCTTTTCTGGCCAAGACAGTGACATCTTTAAATTTACAAGCGAACCCAAAATGGGAAGTAAATATTATATCGTGATCGTAATGTTGACGTAGAGTACGGGAACTAAAGTCATCAGTGACGGGGGTGAATTCATTCACGATAGAAATTACAATAAATACTTCTGTCAAAGTGACAGGAACCTACATCTTCGGTTTTAGATTTCGTTTTTTTTTTTTAAATAGCATTGTGCATTGTGGACCCTTCCAAAAATCGTTCTGGTAAACATGCACATGCCCATCCATAGACGCAGCATTACACAGCCCTCAACTTCCAATACCTACTCCCCCTGAGATAGATCAGGCATCTTCAATCAAAAAGAGCGAATCGGAGTGTGAAGAAAATATTATAGAACCAGATGACGATTTCACATGTGGACATAATGAGAGAGGCGCATACTACCCCTACTATAAAGACATCTACGAGATTTAGTTAGGGATCTTGGACTCTCCAAATTCAATGCCGAGCTTTTTACCTCTGGGCTGAACTTGTGCATGAAAGTGTGTGAGTTGTAGGTCAGAGAAAGCGTCACCAAACTTTTTCTAGCTTCTTCATCTATCAAGATGGTCTCTGCTTTTGTCACGATGTGACTGGTCTATTTGAGGCAATTGCTTCATTGACAGCTCTTCAAGGAGCCCAAAGCAGCACTGCTGCGTAACGGTAAAAAGTATTCATCTCTTCTCTAAGTCATTCAGCGCACCTCAAAGAGGATTACTTTAACATCAAGACCTTACTGAAAGTTTTGAACTATGATAAGTATGAGTGGGAGGTCATCGTTCTTTAGAAACATATTATTTGATGTTCAAAATTACTTTAGGATGGTTGATTTTGCTATATATATTAACAAAAAAAGGGTTGCTTTGAGAATAAACCTCCCTTATTTTTAAAAATATCAAGTTCCATTAGAAAAAAAAGTACTTGAAATCCCTAAACATGCTAAAATACAAATTTTCAAGTAGATTTTTTTTTGTCACTCATCTTGTGTAATTTTGTAAAATTTCTTTGATTTCTACTTTGAAATTTTGTATTTTGGCACATTTAGGGATTTGAAGCATCTGATTTCTTTAACCCTAGTCCTACCAACGTTTTATCGTAACGTGTCCTACCAAGGTGTGCCTCACAAGCACACATCTATTTGTACACATTGTTGATGTAAATAATAGCAAAATATGCATTATTTATTTCATGTAGTAGGTATACAGTAAGATTAAAACATATAGAAAGAATATTGTGTGTCAGAAGATATAGTAAGTAATTTAAAAATAGTACAAGATAGTAAAATATTTGAAAGTTATTTATGTAGTTTGCAATTTGTGCACGTGAGTATTTTCTCTGAATGTTCACCACAAACCGTTTGCTTACACTTATCACATAACTGTGTTGACATTCTGCTTTCTTTGATGGGCAAATATAGCACCGTTTTCGTTTTTCTTACTTCTCGAGCCGAAGACTCCCCTGTGGTTGGTACTTGATTCAACGTAGTTTGTATCAATGAAGTATGACTTTTATGCAAGCCACTCAAACTAACGACGTCTAATTTGCCCCAGTACTAATTCTGTGTAATTTCTCGTAAGAAAATTTTGCGAAGTCTTCGTTTTTTGTAAATATGCCAGTCAGGATGGATATTTCTCCGAATGACAAATGAAGCTACTCCCACACACATCAAATTATATTGAAAAAATAGACCAAAGGCCACCTATTAGTTTTGCGTTTCACTGAATATGTATGTACCATCTGATCAAGTGTATCCACCCCTCCTTTCGTGGAATTGTAGTACTTATTGATTTCAGATTTATTTTTATTTTCCTCATCAATGGTGGAGTCGTTGTGCATTGTAGATAATAATATGACACAGCGATTTTTCTTAGGTACATAAGATACCGAGTTATTGTCTTCTGAAAACCAAACAAGTTGCTTTCAATATTCCGCCGTCGCCTGTGAGGTAAAAAGTTTGGTGGTACGAGCGCTTATTTTTCTGAGCGTTCCTACACAAGTTAGGCCTTTGGTAAGCAAACTGGATGCAAACTCGTAGCTGGTGAAGAAGTTGTCGAACGTAATATTCCTTTTAGTTCTCAGAAAAGGTTCACAAAGGTCTTCAACCACCTTTTGCGCTAAGTTTTCTGCCCTGTTGAGACCTTCTTTTCCTAAGTACGGTATACCACGTAACGGATAACTAGTTCCACTATCGCATATCCACCAAATTTCATACCGTACTTATCTGGCTTGCTTGGCAGGTACTGTCGGAAAGATACACGACCTCTAAAAGGCACCAGTTGTTCATCTATGGTTAGATTACTGCCAGGAAGATAATATTTCAGCAAGTTTGTATTAACACGGTCCCACAGGTCTCTAATTGGTGCCAACGTGTCCTTTTGCCTTCGGAAGGTTCTGGTCGCTTTATCGTCAAAACGAATAAATCTTAGTAATTGAGTAAATCTATTTCGTGACATACACGCTCGATAAACAGGATTTCCATATAAAGGATTCCATAGCTCATTATAGTCCACCATTCCTTGTTTATTTCTTCCAGCAGTAATCAAAAGGCCCAAGAAAGCACGGATTTCAACGTCGTCAACTGGTTTCCACAAATCGCCAAGAATACGAACAGCCTCCTTATTAGTGAAAGTAACCACAATACCAATAACCGTATCATCAAAAAACAAATTGAATGCGTCACAAGGAGTATCAACATGCACTCCAGGTGGAAGTTTCACTTTGTTCAAAGCTGTTGTAATTATGTTGTGTGCACGTGTTTTTCCCTTGGCAATCGGCGTGGCATTCCACTCGGTACCATCTTTTCTAATAAAAGTTTGCGAATGGCCGGGCGGTTCATCATTAGCATCACTATCGTCACTTCCTTCTTTTTCATCGCTTTCTTCATCGCCAGTTTCTTGATAATCCGCTTCACTAGAAGAGGTTTCGTCATTTGGCTCTTCTTCATCTTCACTATCATTTACATTCCTTCCCAAATCCTCATCACTTTCGTACAATGCATCGATCAACTCCTTTTCAGTTAGTGGCCGGCGTCGGTCAGTCAACCAATCGGTCATACTTTCTGCATAAATTTCAAAACCAAATAAGCATAAAAAACAAATCTATTTTTACTGGGTCAATCAAAACTTTATTTTGCTTACCTGGTCTATACTATACTTTCCACTAGGTACAAGAAATAAAATTAACCAATAGACATCTAAAACGGCCAATGCGTTCGTTAGGAAAGTCACAAATACACTGATAGCAATGCAGTTTGTAAGCTGACTGTTTTAGCAAAACGCATTTAGGGAATTCCCCTTCATATGCAACTGGAAGTTCTTACATACAAGGGGAAAGTCCCGAAATATAAAGCATATCTTATTACGGGGGATTTACCACATACCTAGTTTTAAATAAGCGTAGCAATGCATTTTATAGTATAATAACAGTATGTGCCTCAAAGACACACTTGGTAGGACGTGTCGGTAAATTATGTTTAATTTTTTTAGTAAAATAGGAAAAATATTTTTAAGAAATTTTTATGTCATTCTGTGTTAAATAGTTATTTTGAGAATACAAAAATCCTCCAGTCTGTGGGCAGTTAACTTACAAAGTTCAAAGCAATTTCAAAATCAATTGTGCCTCAAAAGCACACCTTGGTAGGTTTAGGGTTAATAGAGCTTTTTATGTGTTTAAAAATAAGGTTGTTTTATTCTCAAGACAACTTCTTTTTTCTTAATTTATAGCAAAACCACACGTTTTAAGTAATTTTGAACATAAAATATTATGCTTCTAAAGAAGCACCAATTTTTATTTTATATAATTTGTTTCATACTTAAGTGAATATACGATATACATTACATGTGTGGGTATATTTCAAATTTTCGTTCGCAAAATTAGTGGGGATTAAAAGTATTTTTATATTGTTTTGAAGCATAAATAAGTTGGAAATAACGCTTGCTACTCCAGGACAAAAAAACGTGTTATATAGTGTAATTGCTTGCAGAGTATAATTGCAAAGCTTCAGCAAATAAGACATACGAGATTGTAAAAGATCTTATGTAACATCTTTCTCAAATTAAATGCGAATCTAAGCTGTACAAATCTTTGATTGCTTATGTAACCGAAACTGCAAGTGCTCTATACCTAGCGTTATGTAATTCAAAATTGTTCCCCAATCATTGCTATGCATTGGTTGCATAAATAATCAAGAATTTATTTATTATTTTATATTTACATTTAATTTCAGAAAGATAGTACATAAAAAATTATGAAGTAAAATAGAAGAAGAAGCAAAAACGATTTGAAAAGTATGTGGACAAATGATGATGATGGATTATAACCAACAAAGATTGCAGCATATTTCGTATTTGACCATAGCCCACTAATTGTAAGTATATAAAGAATTAAACTGTATTATTACCCATGCTAAAATATAACCGACATCATCATCAAAGATAATTTGCGAAAACAAAGAATCGCATTTCATGCAACCGACGAAATACATTACTGTGCACGTTCCGCTTTTGTGTGCACATTCGCGTACGGTGTGGAGTACCCTGTGTGCATTGTTCTCACCTCGTCGACAGACACTCTGTCGTCATTTCCCGCAGCTACACTGTGCACCCCATTCGCTTTGGCATCTGGGCCCCCGTGGAAATGCCCGTGATTTTCCACCCTAATTAAGGAGAGTGCGCGCAAAAAGAGCGCCACCGTTGTATCGCCGGCCTGTCAGCCGATATCACCGGATATACATCAAGGAGCGCGCAAACACAGAGAGAAGCGAACGGGCAAAAACACGTGTCGTTTTTGTTTTTAGATTAGCGAATTTTTTTCCCCTTTCCGTTTTTGTTATTTTTGCCCCGTCCGTATCGTTGATGGATACGTCGCTATTAAAGCCGTTGCCACGTAGGTCTCTAATTTAGTTTTTACGGCCCGAAGTAGGTGTTTTTTTTTTCTCTTTCTGGAAGGAAATTTCTTGTCACGCGAAGGGTATATCGGAAATAAAAGGGTTTATAGGGCGGATGGGTTGGGCTAATGCACGTCTTAATACCTTTCAGAACAATGGCCTTAGAGATCTGGGGTCGTACACGTTTAAGAATGGTGAAAGCTGCTATTTTGTCAGATAAGTTATGTTAACGTTTTGCTCATTGATATACAGACTGTTATGTTACAAAATGAATTAGATCTAGGGGTTCATGAATTTCTCCTATAAATTATGATATTCCGCTTTCTTGAAATAGGAGTATATATTAAATAATATATAGGTTATCTACCTATCACTGTCAAAATTTATTGTCGAGCGATGTGTGATGAAATTAATAACAAATACAATTGGATTATTAATTTATAAGGTAACTTTATATTAATAAAACAACTAAGGTAAATAACTTTTTTGTAGAAATTTTATTTAGTTATAATTTACACAACAAGTGTTCAAAATGGTCACCATTCTGTTGAATGCATAATGCTGTAACGGTGTTCTATTTTGCCGAGATTAATTTACAGCAATAGATATTGTAGAATGAAAATTAAATCAAATTTGTTTAATTATTCTTTATAACAATAAATTAAATAGCAGATTGGGCAATTTACTATACTAGCGAATGAATCCCTTGAAATACAGATGGCGCTGCCATAGATAGAATTCCCAGAATAAATTTATTACATGTTTGACAGGCGACAAAAAAATGTTATGTCAATGATAATTTGACAGAAGGCAAAATAGATTAAATGAATTGCTCTACGTGTTACTGAGCGCATGAGTAAGGCAGGATTGCAATCTAATTCAGTCAAAAGTCGGGTATTTTTATTAAACAGTTTTATTTACACACGGAAAATTATATATACAGGGTGAATTTTTTTATATTGAGACAACGGAATATCTCTAAAAAACTGCATCAAATCAAAAAAAGATCTTAATAAGATTTGTTATAATGTGGAAGGGCTCACTGAATGGTGACCAACTCGATCCTTCATTTCACCTCCCACCCCCCAGAGTGGGAGGGGGACAACTTTGAAATCTCAAATGGGAATCCCCATTTCGTTCGATTGTGAACGTCCAGAAAAACACAAAAAAAGAGACTCAAGCAAACATGATTTTGTGTTTTTTTATTTTAATTTAATGTGTTGATAATTTTTAAATGTATTTTTCTCATGATCTAGAGACACCTACCTTTACTTTATATTAAATGTAAGGTGATTCCAGAATTTTGCAATAATTATTTATTTTAATTTTGTGTAAACATTCCACAGTCCATTTGGTCACATGACCATTCTCATGTATTAATAATAATAATAATAATAACAATAATCTTTATTGCCCAACAGATATAATATCCACTTACATACACACATAACAAAGTACAGTGCTAAATAAAGAAGACTAAGTTTAAATAATAAACTAAAACCAAAAACCTCAAATATGTATTAAAAAAAATATATGAATTTGAATTAAGATAAAGAAACTGGAAATGAAGAAGAGAAATGTATTAAACATCTTATATTCCCTTCATTTCGGTGAAATTAACGGACTCCCCGAGACAATTTGTTCCCCTGTGGAAAGACAATCGCTATCAAAGTCTGTTAGAAAATTCCAATTCGAAAGGATTTACTAGCCAACCTCCGTGGGAAATGGATGTGCTTCCATTCCAAATTCCAACCTAAAATTGATTGTTAATTGTTAAACAAAGTTTATCACATTAATTTTATCCCAATTTTACCTATAATCTCCGAGTAATTAATGTTCTCCAACGACCATTTTCCTGAAATATGTTCCTGTCACGAGCCATCCTCCGTGTTTAGAAATATGATGTACGAGGGCCCCCATCAGATTCCGGGTCAAACCTGCCCACTTTGATGTCCGGTGAATTAATTCATTCCTTTCGAAGGTATTCTGCGTCCAAATCTACCTAAAAATAAACATATTATTTTAATCCTAATCTAAATTTAAATATACTTATAAGAAATTTCATTTTGTACGTCCGGCAAATTTTGGGGTTAGGAATTTTGTATAATCGCTGAACAGTTTGCATTCACTGGGGGAAAATTTGTATAAGTTGGTAGTTTGCTATGTTAATATTTGATATCTATTTATGGCATGAACCGAAATCCAGTAATTTTACCATCAAGGTTGGACATTTTGTCTCTTAAGCATAGGATAACCCGGATTGAACGTTCAGAAAACGCGGGAATTTTGAAATTTAATTTTAGACGTATTTATGTTTTCTATGGTGAATTTATATTGCAAAAAGTGGAATTACTAACAAAACGTAATTGTTATTGAATAAGCGAACTCATGCAACTTACCTGAGGTAAGAATATCCTTGTATTTATGCTGCTTGTACATGGTTTCACATTTCAAACTTTGTTATTAAATATAACCGCTTTTGTTCACACTTAAATGTTTCCTTTATCATACAAAATTGATCATAATCGATGTACAAGAGTCTTGTGCGTATAATATCTTGGAAACTGGGCATTATAAACGCATATTGGAGTAGAGCAAATTTTGGCGATAGTCTCCCATACCATCTCCTCACATACTGAAGTAATAAAAAGGCCAGCGCGTTATATAATCTATATAACCTGCGTTCGTTGCAACTAGGCTCATAGAAACAAGAAATATAGTAAGCTATTAAAGAATAAACTAAGCTATATGGGTAATACGGTCTTTAAAATAAAACTGCTAAATAGCCTCAATATTTCGTCATATATTTATGACTTCCTCAGGAGGACATCTACAATATTATAAAGAGTATGAACCAATAGTAATAAAATATTTAAAATAATACTTACAAAATTCAAATATAATAATCAAATTAAACGTATTTTAAATTTAGAATTTTTAAAAGTCAAATAACATTTTTGTAAACAAGGTAATGTTACTATGTATTTTTTAAAATGTTGCAGTAAATATGATTGAGTTGATTTGTGTCTGTTTTGAAATTAATAGAATTTTGATTACTGTTAATATTAACCATTTCTAGAAATAACCGCTTTTTGTAATTACTTTCAACATCAAGAATTTTAGTATTATCATAATTAAAATTGTGATCTAAATTTTGAAAATGTAAAGACAAGGCACATGAAGTTTACCTATACGACTATCACTTTTATGTTGGGTTTATTCTATTCTTTAGCATTTGAGAAGTTTGACCAATATAACAACCTTGACAATCACGACAAGGAATATTATATACCAAATCACTTTGGTCCAGAATTGGTATCTTGTCTTTAGTTTTTGTAAAGATTGTTCTTATGGTTGTTATATTATACTTCGCAATTTTGATATTATTAAAATCTTTAAAATGTTTAATTACTTTATTAGTTAAACCTTCTACGAAAGGTAATTTATAATATTTAAAAGTGGTAGTTGTATTAGTATTTATATGTTCATGTAAGGAATTTGGAGAGTAAATTAATTTTGAAAGAATATTTTTAGGGTAGCCGTTATTGGAAAAAATTTTAAATAACTTTTTTAAATTGTCGTTAAGAAATCTTGTGTCGCTAATTTGTGTAATTCTGTTTTTCATAGCATTCACAGTATTATATTTCTGATTTATAGGATGATTAGAGTAAAAGTTAATAAATCTACCAGAAGATGTTGGTTTTTGATACCAATCTAAAATGATAATGTTATTCTCTGATCTTATAACTTTGGTATCAAGAAAAGGTACATAACAATCATTTTCCAATTCAGCAGTGAATTGTAAATGATTATTATACGAATTAAATATCTTTAAAGTAATATCTACCTTATCATTAGGTATTGAACAAATAATGTCATCAACATATTTAAAAATAAATGGAATTTTGAAAGGTAATTTAGGTATAACAGCATCTAATAAACAATCCATAACAATCATTGCCAAAATTGGACTAATTGGGGAACCCATTGGTGTACCAAAAATTTGTAGATAATATTTATTCATAGAAAGAAAAATAACAATTATTACAAACAAAACGTAATAATAGTATAAAATTATCTTTCGAAATTGTAGTGTGTGGTTCAATTAAAGACCATTTTTGTATCAGAATATCAATTACTAAATCTATTGGAATATTTGTAAATAATGACACAACATCCAAAGATATCAACATAAAATTTTCAGGTATGATCATTCCTTTAATAGTACTAACAAAAGTGAAAGTATCTTTAATATTATAAGAAGTATTTTCAGAGAAGGCCAAAGTAAGAATGTTTGATAAAAATTTTGCTAAATTATATGTAACACAGTTAACCGAGCTAACAATGGGACGCATCGGTATATTCTGTTTATGTATTTTAGGTAAGCAATATAATTTAGATGGTACTGCTTTATATGTAGTTATATGTTTAGCATCATTATCACTCATTTCTTTTTTTGTTTTTAATTTTTTTATAAGCTCATTATGTCTTCTCTGTGTAACCGAAGTTGGATCTCTGTCTAAAAACTTATAAGTTCTTGTATCATTTAAAAGTAATTCTGTTTTTTCTATATAGTCTTTTTTATTCATAGCTACAGTACATCCACCTTTGTCAGCCTGTAAAATATATAAATTTGGATGGTCTTTTAAAAATTTTTTTTGTTTTTTCAAATGTTTGTGTAATACATGAATTTGGAAGGAATTTAGATTTTGTTTAAATGATTTGTGACATTATTAGTTATTCTTGCTCTTATTAAATTTTTATTTGTTTCTGGTAGATCATCAACCATACACTCAACATCAGCTAAAAATCTTTTTGCATTAAATTGTTTTCCACTAACGGGAACACTAAATTTAGGACCTAAAGATAAAAAGTCAGATATTTCTTTAGGTATATTAACATCAGACACATTCATAAACCATTTACTGTTATCAAGAAAATAATTTTTTGTATTATTTCTATAATTCATTAACTTTTGAAATTTATTAATAAGTAGTAACTTTACCTTATTAAATCTATTTTGAAAAGATTGAAACAAACTGTTTTTGAAATTATTAAAGATTTGTGAAGGTATCACATTAGAAATTTGACTTTTTAACAAATTAATGTTGTTATTAATTGTAGATATGCTCTTATAAGTGAGCTAATTTCTAAACTAAGAATTTTATTCCCCAATCTGTTGTAAAAATTTGAAATTTCCAGTGACAGCTTCCAGTCATTAGTTGTCAATAACTGACATATGTTCTTTATATTATGTTGTATATGGCTTGGAATTACATTCTGTCTTCTACATCTTCCCAAAAAGTGTTTTCTGTTCAACTGGTTGGCTAATTTAAGATTTAAGGATGCCCATTGTTTCATCTTCCTCATAATATCGTAACCATAATTCTTTGATATTTCGAGATAAAAACCCATCTGGAATAATATTTGAAAAGGAGTACCGACCGGAACTTCGTTGAAGAATAAACTAAGCTATATGGGTAATACGGTCTTTAAAATAAAACTGCTAAATAGCCTCAATATTAAGCTATTAGATATAGAAAGCTAAGAGGGTGCAGAGGAAAAGAAAAACTATTTGATGAGAATGGATAAAAAAATCTCTCCATACAAAAGCGTTCCAGCTGGCAAACGAGAGTTATCTTATAATAACAACAAAACTCTTAATGTGATTAGTAATCAGTCACTAATTACCAATCAATGTGTGTTTTCATGCGTTTTTGTCACATCTTTTGATCAATCCTGCCGTAAAACCAACGTCTTAATTTTCGGTAGGATTATTTGAGTATTTTCCCGCGTTTTTCACATCGAAAAAACACGCAATTATTTTTAATTTCAGCCAACTTTATTGGCATTCGGTAGCATTATGAGTCATTCCGAGAGATAACATCCTTGTCGGTATGCGACAAAGATGCCGCAATTTTTTCAGCTTGTGCGGGGATTTACAATCGTAAAATTTGACCTTTATAATTGCCGGCAAGGGATTAAATATAAAAATAATTTTATTAAATCTGTGTATCTGCATTCCTGGGTAAATCTTAATTTTAATTTTTTCATTTATGTTTAAATATAGTTTGTATTTTCCCTTCTCGCATTTTGTTGGTGCGTTGTTGCAAAGTAAAAGTTATAGCTATCTATCAGGAACAAAAGGACAAAAAAGTACTGGAAGCAAAATCAAGGAAAAAATTATTCTGGCTTGTTTTTCCTTTTTCTTTTAAAATTTCCAATGTCATTTGATACATACCAATTTTCCAACGATAGATTACCCTACTAGCTTTATCTACCTACAATAATTATTCAAATGCAGGATGGTCGAAGTACTTTCCATTTATACATCCCAAAAATGTCAATTCGATCCTATCGTACTATGCGAACATTATGCAATCTATCCGAGTTAGTACCACAGCTTCCATAGAATTCAATCTCTTTATTACCTACTAAACGGTCCACCCCATCAGATCCCCTTTATTTATATCGTTATTTTCACGGCGACGCGCGTTTGTTTTCAGGTGAGTAATCGTTCCGCGTCCATTATTTCCGTAAATAAACCCGCTGGCAACTAAACACGGAGTGCGGAGACAAAAGAGACTGCGGCGCCCTCTGTACGCAAAAGCACGACGTAATCTAACCCTTGGCTGGTTGGCAACCTGGAACGCCACGGTATAGTAGCTGCACAATGACTGGATAGATGCCCGTACAGAATGGCATGAATAAAAAAAAAGGGTGGACTGACTTGCCTCTCTTTTCGACGTCGAGTTGAGAAATTCCTCGGCAACCCGGTAAGCAGTGGTTTGTCAACGGTGGCTTCTTGGAATTCTGACGGAGGACAGGTATTACGTAGAAGTCGGCGCTGACGTCGAGGGATTAGATCTTTAGGTTAATTGTGTGTGAAATATCCATGAAACGTGAATGACTATTAGTGGCGGGTCATCAGAGAGGGTTAGATAGGTTAGGCCCGCATAATATACAGGGTATTCCACGTAACTGGTTCATTAAAAGTTTATGATGTTCTATTATTTACTTATATTTGAGATTTTGGCACCAGTATCTGTTCGATTGGAACTATAAATGTAAAATATCTTAACCAAAATATCACTTCCGGTTGACCGGAAATGGATGTCAACTTTCTTATTTTAAATAGAATGATATAATTTTTTATTCATTTTTGGATTCTACAACTATAAATACGTCAAGTTTCATTAGCTATTTCCTATAAGCTACATGTTGCCGTTTTTGAGGTATTTTAGTTTTTCTTTTTTTTTAGTCATAATCATTGCATCATTGGGAAATTAATATCTCAGTTAATACTGCAAGTAGAGACTCCAAATTATATGTTATGAATGTAACAATATAGGAAACGGTAAGCACACTTACATTCTAACATACAGGGTGTTCAAAACTGAGGAACAAAGTGACATATTTTCAAATGCAGAAAACTCATTTTTTTTTTAAATAGAACACCCTGTATTTTAATTCGGAATTAGGAAGTAAATATCATCTCCTATCGCTTTATATGAGCATTCCCAATACCTATCTTTAATAGATTTTGAAATATGAGCGACTGTTTGTACATAAAATACTTTTGACCCTATTTGAAAGACATCTCCACGACTACCGTATAATACCTTTAGTTTGCCATAAACAGCCTGAATGAGTTTGTTTACGTGCTGTTTAAATCGAAGTTTGATGTCTATTAGCACTCCTAGATTTTTCACACATTCAGACTGCTGTACCTGTATGTCATCAATGGTAATACTAATACTCCGCGACACTGCACTTCGGAGACTGTCTTTGCCGAATAATTGCATAACTGTTTTGGATGGATTGATGTATAGACCATGCTTCCCGCAGACATCACTCAGTCCCTGTATATCGTCCTGAAACTGGTGTAGTGCGTGGTTCTGACTCATAGCGTTGAAGGTGGTAGTTGGAAGTTAAATTTACGAATAGATTAGAGGTGTAAATACAGAAAAGAAGGGGTCCGAGAATCGACCCCTGGCGAACGCCAGACTTTACTGCGAGAGCCTCAGATGTATGGCCCTCCAAAGTGACTCTCCGACTCCTAAATTCCAGGTACGAGGCAAAAAAAAAGTATGGCTTCATCACCAATTCCAATATAATGTAAAACAGTCAGCAACATCTGGTGATCTATAGTATCAAACGCGCTGGAGAAGTCGATTTGTGGTAGGAGAGTTAATTGATCACAATCAGAAGCAGTTAGTATGTCATCAGTTATTTTTAACAGGGCGGTTTTACAGCTGTAGTTTTTCCTGAAACTTGATTGGAGTTATGGTAATACATTGTATTTCGTAATATATCTACGCATCTGTTCGTCTACTACCCTTTCAATAACTTTTGATAGTGTAGGAAGTACACTAATCGGTCTTAGCTCACTATACTGAGTCGGCGCAGGAATCTTAGGCAACTGAAAAATTCGGGCTTCTTTCCATACATATGGAAACGTAGATGACATCAAACAATGATTAACTATATGCCTAATGAAGGGAATAAGTAAAGGCAAACAAAGTTTAATAAGAGTGACATTAATTTCATCAAGACCAGTTGCTTTAGATTTAATAAAAAGTATGATTTTATATATATCCTGATCCGTAACCTAGTCAAACTAAATTTTTCGCTAGTGTTGTCTCTAATATTCCTATTGTAATAGTTATCCGGAGGATTGACGTTATTAGACATCAAAGTGAAATGCTTATTAATTTCCTCAACATTAGCAGGAGATGCAGGAACTGTATGTTTTTTGCGTTTGTATATATTTAACAAATTTAAATTTTTCCATATTTGTGCCAGGTTACTGTTATTAACGATATACTCTTAAAGACTTATAGTAGTTTCATTTAGATTGCAAATTGGTGCGCCTAAAATCGGAAAGCGCCTTATTTCGCAAACGCATCATAAGCTTAATGGTGTCTGTTAACCACGGTTTATGACTTTTACGAAAAGTTTTTGTTTTAAGAGGAGCATGAATATTAAAAAGATTAACTAGATTGTTATTCAAAAAAGCGACCTTATCATTTACGTCTGACAAACTATATATATGATGCCAAGGAATGGTTTGTAATTCCTGCTGGAATACGGCTTTATTAAAGTATCTAAAATCACGATATTTACGAAAAGTAGCAGGTTCCTTAAGTTTTTCAAATTGAATGTTCTTGTTTGATCATGCAAATATATTATGCTGTAAGTACTACAAACATATTTTAGTTAGATACTGTGGCAGAACATGTAATCATCAGATTACTTATACAATTCTGTTTTAGTGTTCTCTTTGCTTAAATTTCTTTTCCCAAAGCTTTCCTTTTAATACATCAAAGAGACTTACCCTTAGTTTCACTAAGAAAGCAGTCAGTAAAGTCAATTCTTTTCAAGTGAAATGCATCCGGAAAATACTACAATACGCTCTCCAGAGCATCCATATCCTGAATACGATTCTGCCTTTACTCGTCTGCAAATTCCAATACACCCTCCTAAGGGCGTCCGGTTCTTTTTATTGGCATTCATTCGCGTTGAAGCGTTCAGGCGTTCGGCATTCGGAAATGCCGCTAAAGATCAGCGTTCCGAAGTAACACAGAAGGGGAACTCTTCACTTTTCGCGAAACGTAACTTCGACTGAAAGCAAATCGCCCGCTCCATCCGGCAGATAAATTCGCCCCGGCCTCCGATTTCCCCCTCGCCCTTCACGACCGAGAATGATAGAAGAAACGGCCAATCGGAATTAATTACTAGAGGCGCCAACAACTCGGAAAGGAGTAGAGTAAAAGGGGCCGCGTGAAGTTGAATGGAAGTTGGAAGCGTCGTGAAAAAAGTTTAAATTAAATTCGCCGGAGTGGGAGAGAGGGAGGGGTCGGGCTGTGCTAGGGTGGGACGAAATATTCTGGAATATTGCTTTTAAAAATTAGCTCGCTATGAGAGACTACGGTCCTCCAATTAAGAAATCATCCGATGGGCGGAGATGGAATGAAGGCTGAGGTGAACTCAAGTTGAAAGAGTTTTGCGCCCATCTTTCTTCTTTTTTTTTTTGTTGGAGATTATAGCTCGTTAACGTGAACAACTTTGCACACCGTTTTATGGTGTGATGGACAATTAAAAATTTCTTGTAGAGTCTTTTTTACTTATTTACTGAATCTTTAAAAGCAAAAAAGGACGACTTTTTGAAGAAGTTCCTCCACATATCACGTACCTATTATATTTTGGTTGTTTAAATCTGTTACCTAATTTACCGGCACTGAAAACAACAGTAGATTACTGGGAAAAATCGCGAGGCAAGAATTCAAAGGAATAGAATAGGTGATGCACCTCCGCTTTACCAATCTTCAAATCAGAGGGATGATATTTGGCAATCATGCAGGGTGCCAGCCAGCTCGTCGGCGAGGCAGTGGGTTGATAGTCGCACAGACCCAAAGATTTCAGATGGATAAAATTTCGGCGCCACCTGCTTAGGTTTACTTACCCTGTCATACCCCCAAGATAAGCAGGAATCCACCGTGAAAGATGAAAATCGAAGGGTAAAGCGGTTTGCAAAAGCCCATACAAAAAAGTAAAAGGATGAGATTACTAACAAGATAATTAAAATTTTATTGTTAGATTAGCATGCAATTCAAAAAAAGAATATGTGGTACTCAGTATTAAACAGTAACGGCGAGTATATATAGATAGTAAACAGTGAGATAATAGCAAACAGTCCTACGGTACACTGTAAAAAAAGTTGCAGTAAAATTACATGTAAAATCGTTGGTAACAAAGTTGCTTACAATTTTACAGGTAAATTTGCTTCATAAGGTAAAATTTCTACCATCTAGTAAATTTCACATGCCGATATATTTTTCAAAGATTGTACTGTAAAATTCGTGTGTAATATTTATATGAACTCTATATTTACCGAACACTGAAGTAATTTTCATATGTATTTTTATAAAGAGAGCAAGCAACTTACCTAATTCTTTTATCGCACCTAATAGGTCATACTGAATCGCTCAACCGGGGATCAAAAATTAACACGCTTACGCGAAACCTACGATTGTTTGAGACGTACATGATATCATTGAGCCAATAATAAGTTCGACAAACGAATAGAATTACCTACGCGCACAGATAAATAATCCAATAACCAATCACATTGCGGCGTATGAATTTCGTATTTTCCATGATATCTATTAGTTTACCCGAAAATTCAAGTAAAAACAAATAAATATAAATCCTCATATTTTTACAGCAAAAATTAATAGTTCACTAGTAGAAATTACTTTTAAAGTGTACTAAAATACCCCAAAAAAATGTCAATTTTACACTTGTTAAGTTAAATTTGGAGAGTAAATACAAAATTGTACATTTTTTTCCGTATATTTTCCTTTGGAATTTTTGTTACATTCTTAAACTTACATGAAAAAGCTATAAATTTTACCCGAAATTTCTTTTTCCATGTTAAATATCTAGAAAAAAACATGTTAAAACAAAGTTTACATGATTTATTGTGGTAAATTCCACAACGTTATTACATGTAATATTCCTGATTTACCATGGCAAAATTACTGTATTTTTTTACAGTGTAGGACGCGAGCACCGAACGCTTTGGCCAACGCAATCAGTTCACATTGATTTACACAAGTAATACTTATGATATAAGTTAATTGAAATTCAAGAAAACGTTGTTACAAATACAAAAACAAAAATTAAACTAAATATTTGAATCGACTACATTAATGGTCAATAAATCACCCTGTATATGACACGCCGACCTTCAATCGGTTGGTGTTTAAACAATTATACTGAATTTGGTAAATAAATGAAAAGATAAGTAAATAATTGTACTGAATTTGAAATATTCTACTGAGTTAGTAACAAGCAGCACCCTCCGATTCAGGATATAACATGTAAAATTACAGGATCGTGAAAGAAAACACAAAAAAAAAAGATAAATGATCGGGGGTGGTTTTCTATTACTAAATTTTAAACGAGAATGAAATTACTAAAATAGCGTGCAACTTAGCCTTGCCCTCGATCGGCTGTTAGCGGGGTGTGAAGATCCTCTCCTATACGGACAGTCAAGGCGAAGCTTCCGAGACTGACTCGGCAGTAACCAAAATAGGTGGCCCAGCGTGAATTTCGAAGGAGGTGGGTACTCCGAAGGACTTAAGAAGTCGCAAAAATTCTCAGCCGCACGTGGGTAATTCAAAGCTTTACACAAGACGAAGGGAAAATTCCGGAATTAAAAAAAAAAGGGAATCAAAAAAAACCCTCTAAAACAACAGAAACTCCAAAATTAGTAAAATAAAAGAAGTAACAAAATTTGGCTTACCGTTAATTAACGAAGTTTTTCAACGAAGAACAAGAAACAAAATGGCGTTGGAGACGCGTGGTTCTCAAATTATATCCCAAAATATCAAATACATCCGCCGTCGAAATCACGAAATTTCCACTTCAACCACAAGCGAAGATACGGCCAACGATTATTTCAAGTAAACTTCCAATAAAATCCACAAATGTGTGAAAATATCCAAAATTCCCAAGGACAGGAAGATTCACTCGTGAGAACGCGTCTCTCAACTCCGAAGAAGAAACAGGAAAACGGAAATGAGTGTGGAAAATAACGTTGTTCTGTCAAAACAGACTGACCTAATCCTACCAAGAATGCCAACAACCTAGCTTAACACAGGAATTCAATTAAACAAAAATCTAGGACCGTTTTGAGTATAAGAATCTATTTGTAAATAAATGAAAAAAATAAAAGATACAAATTCTAGTTGTGCGTCCGGACAGACACCTCAGGAAACCAAAGTTACATCGACGACGCCGCTCTAACAGGGGAAATATAAATACGATTCAAAAACCAAATTAAACAATGAATGCCCACTTTAGTGCAAACTTCCAAGACGCAGGAGCATCTCTCAAGGTAAAAGAAGGAAATAGAGTTACAACAACCTGTGGAAAAGTTAGCCGAAAAGGCTATGAACTCGACACAAACGATTACGAGGTAAGCGAAAGAAAAAATCGTAACAAATCATAGGCCAAATCGATTATATAATCTCCACTGCGTTTCTGCAACTTTCCCCAAAAAGGCACACATTCCTATATGGACGTTTGTATACTCTTTTTCTGGAATTTTCTGGAAATCGTACACAATCGTACACATTCTCGTCTGTAAACATGAAGGTGCATACTTCAGTAGTTCAAAGTTTCCTATACTGATATTATACCCGATGGGCTTCATTCTAAAATAGCATTAATTTGTGGTTTCTGGATGTTATCATATTGCTGTAATGACGTAATATGTTTTTGTTTTCCGATACGGAGTCAACCTTATTTTTACCAAAAACTTCTGCCATTTATTTTATCGGGACGATTTTTTTTTTATTTTCACGTACCAAACGTGTAACCTGTTACCCTTTAGGAACTATTTATCATACCGTTTAGAGGAAAAAAATATTGCTAACATCGCGCAGCGCCTTTTCCCCGTCTGGTCGTGAGAAAACGCCTGGGCGTTTGTCAAAAAAAAAAAAAAATTTTTTATATCTTTCCCCAGTAATATATGAGAGTCCTCCAGAGAGGTCTTTCTTCGGAGCGAGTCGGGAATCGTCAAAGTTCGCGCGGGCAATAATAAAAAAGGTTAGTGCGTCTGAAATATTAGTTTTCCTTCTTCCGGTAGATTTTAATGCGCATAGCGAGTAGATCCCTCTTTTCTAGCGGACGACTTTCAGACGATGCCGTTTTTGCCACGCGCCTCCGAGAGACTTCCTATCTGCTTCTGCCGTCTCCGCCCGTCTTTTTCCTCTTGTTGTCCATATGCCGGCTTCAGAACAAATAAAAGTTTTAATATAACGAAATTATACTTTTTAATATCGGGCGGCCCTTTTCGGAGTAGCTCCTTTGAATTCATAATGCGCGTTTTATATCAATATGAAGTGGGTCCTGTATATGTCCCGGGCTCGCCATATTGGAATCGGATAAAGTTTTTATTGAACGCGAATATTGCGTCTGCATGAATCTCTGCATCTTAAAATTAATACGTCTTAAGGTTTTATGAAGGGTTCCCTATTTTAAGACTTGAGAAGCAGTGGAATGGAGGTATGAAGGTAAGAAGACTAGGTCACGAAGATATGCATAATTCATTTCAATTTTAATGGTTCGTCTATTAGAAGCGTATGGATTATTAAAATTAATTTCTAGCAACTACATGGTGGAATGAAAGTGTGAAACAACAGGTCAAGTGTAAAAAAGAGAAATGGAGGATATATTTACAAAACAGAACACAAGATTAATTACAATAAATACAAAGAGCAGGGAAGAAAGTTAAAGAAACGATCAGAATGGAAAAAGAAAAGAGTTTGGAAAACATTTGGCGATAAACTGGAAAAAAACTTTACGGAAAACCAAAAACACTGTTTTATGGAAGGTTAGGAAAGGGAAGCAATACGATGAGAAATATAATAAAAGTAAAAATAGTAAACTATTAACGGAAGGAAAACAAATTATGGAAGGTGGAAAGAATACTTCCAGGATTTGCTAAGACAACAAATACCACAGCCAATTAAAGAAACAACTACTGATTCCCGAGACAGACCAAAAACCACAGAAAATCTGGAAATCACAATAAATAGTGTCAAAGAAGCAATAAGCAAGATTAGAAACGGAAAGGCCGCAGGACAAGATAAAATAACAGCAGAGATGTTTAAGAACGTGGGCGATGATGGTTACAAATTGTTTTTGGAAAATCTGTAATAAGGCATGGAAGGAGAAAAAAGGTACCCAAGGACTGGACAACAGGAGTAATTGTACAAATATATAAGAACGGTGATCAAAAAGAGTGTAATAACTATAGAGGTATAACGTTACTAAGCATAGCAGCAAAGATTTATGAACGAATATT
The DNA here is from genome assembly GCA_004143645.1 of Protaetia brevitarsis. Lineage (NCBI taxonomy): Eukaryota > Metazoa > Arthropoda > Insecta > Coleoptera > Scarabaeidae > Protaetia > Protaetia brevitarsis. The sequence continues at coordinate 46,100 of RXPK01000354.1, forward strand.
AGAAAGAAAACTACGAGACATCATAGAACCTACCCTGGAAGAGGCACAAAGTGCATTTAGACGAGGACGAAGTACGCAAGATCATATTTTCACATTGAAACAAATTATAGAGAAGTCGATCAAAAGCAAAACGAAAGCGTACTTCCTATTCATCGATTTACAAAAAGCCTCGACAGAGTACCTAGAAACGGAATGTGGAAATATTAGAACAAAGAGGGGTTACTCGACTAATAATTGAGGCATTAAATCACTGTACAAAGATAATGAGACTTATGTAATATACCAAAACATGAAGTCAGAAACCTTTCTTACAACGGATGGTCTTAGGCAAGGAGGTGTTATAAGTCCACTGCTATTCAATGTACTGCTGGATCGAGTCATAAAGGAATGTCAACCCCAAATGAGGAAAACTAACAGTTGGATACAGAACTTGTAAGAGAGTAGAAATATCAGAATGTGCATTTTGCGGATGATGTAGTGATAATGGCAAGAACTGAAGAAGGACTACAACAAAACATCAATATATGGAATAAGACACTGGAACGATATGCATGATAATAACACAGAAAAGACGAAAGTAATGGTATAATGCAAGATAAAGACAAAATTAACACTAAATCAATTAGGGATAATTATACAGACCGAGCGGAAACAAGATAAAAACATACAAGAAAGAATAGAAAAAACAATAAGGTTATATCATGCAATAAACCGTACATTTATAAAGAAAAAGAATAACCTAGAAAAACTAAAATGGCCATTTTAAACTGTATATAGACCAACTCTGAGTAATGCGTAGTCAGACATGGGCAATAAATACGACATGGAAAGTAAACTTTCAGGCGACCGAAATGAAGTACCTACGAGGCGTTTTAAAGGAAATTACAAGACGAGACAGGATCAGGAATGAAAACGTGAGGACAGAATTGGAAACAAAATCAAGCCTGAATCCTTTTGGCGGATAAGTACCAATACAATACTGAAGAAATTGAAATGGAGCAAAAAAGACCCAATTATTGGGAGAATCTCCAGGGAATAAAGCAAGCTAAAACTCTTTTGGGAACCTATAACCAGAAGAGCTTTACAGAATGCATCAACCTGAGTAAGAACATTATTCGCATATTACAAGCATACTTCAGGCCAATGCAAACTGAATCTCAGTAAACTTGGATTAGCAAAGAATCTCAATGTAAATTCAGGGAATAGGAGCAAATACCCATTCAAATCCTTTTAAATTGGCATTAGCACTGTGCAACATAAGGCATTGCACCTGGGAATATGTGAAATCGAAGAGGCTTACCTAACCTGGGGCCTTATCATATCCTACCTTCTTGAAAGAATAGGATTGGAAAGTCAGCTGTAAAACAACAAGAATAGGGGACACAATAGATCTCTTATATTGCAGTATAATACCACCCTCCATTCATAAATACTTTCAAAGGTATACTCCATTGCCTGTGCGTATATGATAAAAAGAAAAACGAACTAACTTTATTAAAGTTTCAGACATGGTCTTGTAGACCTTTGAGGTTTCCTAAAAAAGTAGCCTTCGTATACATACTTCTGTTTAAGTTTGTGTGACATCCTTCCCTGAAATTATTTATTATATCTGATATCTAGCTAATGTACCTATGTTTAGTTTTGCTATTACCACAATACAGGTAGTTTTACCAAGTCATTATTGCGGCATGCGGATCGATATCGTGTTTCCGTACGAGTCTCCGAAAGTGGAAGCGCTTACACGATGATATAATTGTATTTAACTTGCGTGGTTGCTGCACGGAATGCTTGAATTATTGAGAGATTTCGTGAGATTTACCAAGGTCGGGGTAGCTTGACGAACTAATGTTCTTTAAATGACGATACAGTTTCGGAGAATGGGAAAAAATAAAAGTTGTATGAGTGCTTGTCATGAAAACATATAATTTTAGGTTATGTATCCCTTTGGATTTGAGGATCTATTTAGTGTACTGGAATAAGTTGTCAATTTTGATGCACAAATAACAGTATTTTTAATATATATAATAAGTTGTACTACATAATCTGTTTCACAATTATTGACATTAATACTCCAATAACATTATTAACTAAAACTGACAGTGGTCTGACATGTTTGTAAGAGTTCTGTAAGGTAAATTATTGTTCTCAATCTTATGATGATACTTAATGAAGAATACTTAATGAGCGAATTAGATACTGTTTTAATGATGAGAGGCTTTGGTGATTGAGCAAGATCCTGTAGTGAAGTAGCAAACTTGTAAATGATACTTCTCCTTATGCATATAGAATAGGCAAACAACAAACGTAAGCGTTCTGAAGAGAATGAAATATCAGAATTAATGCAAAACCAAACCGTCAATCAAAAACGATTATGATTGGCAACAGAATTTTAGATACAATACAAAGTTTCGTTCAAGATCCCATGTACATTTTTACGCAAAACTGCATAAATACATGTTGTAAGTCATTTTTCAATCTTATGTGGACTACATAAGAATAAATCTAAACCATACGAAATCAAGTTATTGCAAGAATTAATTAAACATGACTTCGACCGTAGATTAGGGTTTAGTGAGGAAATGACTGAAAAAAGCTTGTAAGTGGCAGGAATATCATCAAGATTTTTTTTCTGAAGAAGCAACCTTCACCTTAGATGGGTATAAATCGCTATAATTGAAGGTGCCAGTGTGAGATAAATGCAAAATGGATGTGTGAAAACCATACTCAAAGACAACAAATGTTATATGATCGGGTATAGGGGTACTTAGTTAATTCAGCCTTTCTTCACGTGAAACTAATGTCGTGTCATCCCCTTGGGGCGATTATGTACTATAGTTCCACGAGTGGAAAAAAGAAAACGGCAATTACACGCCGTATCAATTCAGACAACGAGAGACGGAGGATTGCGCCGTGCCACGCTCGAGGGGCGACTACAAACTACAATCGAACACGAGACGGAAGACCACGCTGTCACGTGCGTGGGGAGACTAAAGTTTACAATCGAGCAAGAGGAGGGGGTTGCGTCGTGCCACACCAGAGGAGCGACTACGAACTTTAGCCGAACATAAAACGGCAGATTGCGCCATGTCACACTCGTGCGACGATTACGGTCTGCAATTGGGATCGGAAAAACTGTTTTCGTGTTTTACCCAAAAGGCGACTATGACCTATAGTCCTACAGAAACGAAGGGAAATTATTGCCGTGTCCACCACCTGTTTGATAATTTTGATAGTTTGCTTTATACGGCCTGTTGAATCATGAGTTACACGCGTTCAGCACTACCTATATTTTGGGAAAAAATATTTACCCTTGTGTCGGCAAGATTGCTACAGATAAATATCAATTTAAATTTGAATAATCATATTGACAATTTCTGAGGCTAATATTTTCCAAAATTATACTAATTACTCTGCTTGCTTCGTCAAAAGCTAAACTATCAGGTTTTTTAAAGTTTCACTTATTAAATAATCAGTTACATAGTTATTTGTTTACTTAGTTTTGTACTATTTAGTTTTAACATAAATTAGGCAATCATCAGTTATACTCGCCGTTACTATTATTTTGACTTGTCAAGAAAATAGTTCTCATGTTCTCAGATATCATTTATATGTTACTACTTCCCGGAATCTGGTGTAACATTCAATTCAATGAAAAATTGAATGATCAGACAGGCCGTATAAAAGGTTAACTATTTAAGTCATTCATAAAGTCGTAGTCATGTCAGATCCAAAGGATAACTACGATCTATAGCCCTACAGAAACGGAGAAAAATTATATTATCATATAACACTCGAAGGGCGTTTACGATCTATTGTCCTACAGGTGAAAATCTCCATACCGAACAGAGACCAGGCACGCAGTGGGATCGCTGCTAATGATAACTGGTTCACGGACGGATCCAAATCCAGCCAAGGCACAGGAGCCGGTATTTGTGGGCCTAGTCCTAATCAAAGGATATCTACAAACCGGGGGAAACATACAACGGTCTTCCAGTCAGAGGTATCCGCCCTTGCTGGGCTGCATAAGGAGGAAAATTAATACAATGACTGACAGCCAGGCTGTCATTAAGGCAGTCTCGAACCCATTAACTAGGTCAAAACTAGTTAGAGACTGCAAACTATCCCTCAATACACTGGCACGAAACAACACGGTGTCTCTGATTGGGTGCTGGGACATGAGGATATAAAGGGCAACATAATAGCCGATGAACTAGCCAAGGAGGGCTCCAAGAGACACTTTATGGGTTCAGAACCCTTATGTGGGATCACTAAGGATTCCGAAAGAAGGGAGATCTGGGCCTGGTTAGATAAAGAAACTACAAAGAAATGGAGGTCGACTGAAGGTCAACTCCATACCAAAACTCTGATAGGGGATGGGGATGGTAGTTTCTCTGATAACCTACCCAGGCGCAGTAAGAAAGAAGTTAAGACCATTACTGGGTTGGTAACTGGACACTGTCCCCTGAAAAAGCATCTGCACAACACAGGCCGAGTAAGTGAACCGTGGTGTAGAAGATGCGAACTACAAGAGGAAACGAGTTTACATGTAATCTGCACTTGTGAGGAACTTAAGGTACTTAGGCAGAAGTACTTGGGGGAGAGATCTATTGGAGCTCTCGAAGGTCCTCAAGTTTCCACTGGGCAAGATACTGGGCTTTATAGAGAACACCAAGCCGCTCGAGTGGAAATAACAGAATCAATAGGGATGGTACAATGAGCACCTTGCTCAAGTGCCCGGACATCAAGTGCCCACCCTAGCTGGAATAAATGAATGATGAATGAATTGTCCTTCAGTAACGGTGAGAAGATATTGTCGTATCACATCCGCAGGACGACTATGATCTATAGTCCTACAGGAACGAAGAAAATTATTGTCGTGTCATACCCGAAGGGCGACTGCGATTTGTAGCCAGGTCAGCGAAGGTGATCAGATGTCTGTTCAATCTGCCACGATTATAGTAAATGCACAACTTATATAGGTTCGCGGCGCAGATTGAATATGCTGCGCGTGGTGACCGTAAATTTGAAACTAAGACTCGCGATGGATTTTTTATAATTTAATACTTAGATTAGTAATTTTTATTTTATTTCTCCTCTAATATTGAATTAATTTACAATTTTATCTCGTATAAGGTTGTTGTCAATTTAATTAGAAATTGGAATGTTGCAATCAATAAATAAAATCTAACATATTAAAAGCAATATATAGACAAATGTAAGAGGCATCTTACTTAAATTGTTACTTAAATTACTTGTTTGTTTGTCTTACTTAAGTATAGTCTCAAAATATTTTGAAACACATTGTACTTTCTTCTTTATTACACATCATCGACCCTAATTTAATTAGATGTAGAGCATCAATTCCAGTAGCTTCTTCCACCTCCCCACAAAGATCATCCTTAACCTCTAGCGGCGATAATGAAATACAGTTCGAGGGAGTTATCGACGATCTATCCACCAGCCGAATGTTCGGTAAACAGGTTCGGATAAACTTGTCCGGCGGCGCGATAAACATTTTCTTGCTCCCGGAATCCTCCTGCGCGCATAATTCGCCTTGATTACGTTACGTGTACCAGTTAACCTCCCGACTGTCTCTCCTATACTGCGCCACGATGGAACGCCCGAATAAATTTACCTGAATTACCATGAATTAGCCGAGGTCGATTTCCCAATTCGTCATCCCTTCTCAGATAGTTTTCCCGACGACGCGCGACGCCCACGTCTATTCTATTAATGCGTGCCTATATACGCACATACAACTTTGGGAATTTGCGAGGCAAGGGTTTGACCTGTGGCGCGTTGCGGTTAGGGAGGGGTGCCTTGCCTCGGCTTACTTGCAGAAATGTTTGCGAACTTCGGTGTGTACCTTTCTCGTTTAACTTGTGATCAAATTTTAAATGTTTACAATAGACGGGGTAAAACAAATCTAGTCAATTTATTCTCTTTTGCTTTGTTGATACACATTATTTACAATATATATTGCTATGGAATCAGGCGTGTGGAATATAATTTAGAGTCATTTGAAACAGGTTTCAAAGCCAAATGAAGAAGTAATTGAAAGTTGAAGTGCATACTCGGTTGCTTATTCTAGAGACAAATTTTGAATTTGTTAAAAATGACTAAGAGTTGACCATCTTTAGCAAAAGGTGCTAAGTATAGCCTTAATTATAAGGTAGACTTTATTCTTTATGTTAATACAAGCATTGGTGTATTTTTTATATTTATTATATTTTGCTCGGGGAGATTTTCATTCTTCGGGATGTTTATTTGGTAACTTTTGCTGTATTCTCCCTCAAACTAGAGTAAATAACGGTATCTTAATGTCAGTTACTGGTATTCCATTCGAATTCAATGTTGGCTTACCTGACAGCGATAACAATCGAAGGCTGATTACTGGTAATTTTAGTTTAAATCTCATTCTGCCTGTGGCCACGAAAAGACTCAACTCTGAAAAAAAAATCCAAGTTCTACAAAGTGTTTACCTAAAAATTATCGATTTTACACCTAAATCATTTAAATCCTTCGACCTGTATAATCGCCCAGAATTTCCCATAAAATTTCATGTGAAGAATCCCGGCTGAAATACCATTCCATGCTATTGACCGATACGGGGGCCCATCGAACCGAAAGTCTAACCTGTACTCAGAGAATTATCTGCCCACACTAGACTGGTAGTGTTCGGCCGCAGTCAAGTTAGTATGTCATTAAGTATACTTCACCTAAAAAAGAGAAAATAATCAGGTAGTTTCAATTTAATGTTAACCAGTAAATAAGATTTTTTTGTAATTTATGTTCGGAATACGTTAATTTGGGGTTAGATTTATATGAATACCCATTATTTTTAGTTATTTTAGGAATTTTTAATATTTAAGGGTTGTTTTCAAAATAACTGCGATTGTCTGTGATCAAATAGTTATTTTAACATACAAACACCGACAACAGGGATGGTTTGTTTAGGTTTATCGATAACCCAAATTATACTTTTCTAAAAAAGTGTAATAGTGTCTGCTATTTACGAGTAGGACCTCCCTTCTACCGTAGATAGATTTCACCCAGATCAAATGTTATTTCGAGGTAAATGCACGTCGTCAAAAAAGAAATATTTTAGTTAATTTACAATTTAATTTAAAACACATAGGCATTTGTAGTGGTAGTGCATTTATTTTGTAATATAACCATTACAGAAAATGCGGATATAAATAATAGGTTGTTTATGATAATAAATACAACAATGTCAATACACAGAGATTCAAAATGATTGTCAATTCCGCTCCTATAGATAGTAACAGGGTGTAGGTATATGCCGCATGTTTGTAATGAAGATTTGAACTAAGTCAGTGTTGGAACATAAGAAAGTAAACGGATCTGTCATAAATAAGGAAAATGTAACCTATATTTGAACTCGTATTATATAAACGACTATGGATTGGTGTTTCTGCTTGTAAAAATGAAATGTAATTAATTTAACTTTACTAAATTATGATTTTACAATTCAGTACTAACTGGTGTTTGACTAAATTTATTTATTACTTTAAATTATTACATACAATTAGTATAATTATTAAGTGACAAAACTGCATCTCTCAGTTCTTCTATGGTATGCATGCGGTTTCTATAGATCCTATTTTTTAGATAGTCGAACATGAAGTAATCTAATGGGGTTAGATCAGGCGATCTTGGTGGCCATCTTTGTGCTCTAACGAATCTGTCAGCAAAAAACTGTTGAAGATATTGACAGGTTTGTCGAGCAGTATGTGCTGGAGCATTATCGTGCTGAAAATAATGATGATATTGTAAATATAAACGGTTGGAAAAAAATTATAAGATAAATAATCGAACACGAACGCCAATGTCGCTAAATGTCAAGAAAATTCATTTAATGTATGAAATTTGTATGTAGCTAACTTCGCTCATTAAATTGGTAATAAGTATAGATAAATTTTTCCGGAAAACAGTTTTTTCTTACGACAATCATTTTGAATCTCATAGTACCTTTAAAAAAATTATTTTTGGAGGGTTTTTATTTCTATATTCGACATTTTTGGATCAACAAGTTGAGAATTGTGGATGTTTAATTAGAATGTAAGTTAATATTTGTTTGATTTAGCTTAGGAATTTTCTTAACGTAAAATAAATTAAATAATTACTAGTATATAACTAAGTAGTGAACATACATACATGTGTGATTAATCTTCATTCTTGAATTGTTCCTCATACTAATATAACGTTAATAAATATACAATAAAATGTTTTATAACTTTTGATTTCTGTTTTCTATTCTACCATGTTTCTCCTTCTTGTGTTGGTTTTGCAGAATTTTCTAAACAGAAAACCAAATCCGTTTAAGAATAAATTTAATTGTATTTGTTACTTTTGGCTGCTATCTACAGCAACTTCTTCAGAGATTAAAATTATAAATTATTGAAATATTTGAAATAAAAATAATTAAATAAATATAGGGTTCTAATTTTATACGCTTGAGAATGGATGTACTTAAATAAATTTGTTTGAGATAGAGCGTTTCATCTCTATCTCAAACAAATTCAAAGAATTTACAAAAAAAATATCATAAATATTTTGGCCCCAACTAGGGGCCACGTGGGGCGCCAAAAACATATAATTGCTTTTATTGACTTTTATATAAATTTATTATATATTATCTCCGTTTTTAATTATGTTTCTCCTACTATGCAACGATCTCAAGTTTTTATACATACACCGAATTCCGATATTTTAGGCGGTAGTAAAATTTCAAAAAACAGTAAATCACCTCCAATGTAGGTCGTGACCCCAAAACGGAAATATTATAGTTAATACACAACGCGAAACATAAGTGCCGCTGTTGTTCATTATCTTAACACACGTAATGGGGCATAGATGGAGCCAGATGCCTTGAATTATTGCGCGAACAGCCAGTAGTACGGTTCAGTGAAATATACGCCACGTCCAACGCTATATTTATTATTATAACCCTTGCTCCTGCACAATAACCGTTACGTATTACAATCATACTGAATGGTGTTGGACGATCCTGGAATAGCCGTAACACCATTGTCGTTGTAAATCAATTTCTAGTAAATGATATTAATAACGGATTAAACAAATGACTTCTCTCGGGTTGAGTTACGGTTTGGGGATATTTTCGCGGGGAATTTTAGATTAGATAGTCAAAATTATTGAAGTTATGTTAAGCAGGGTGTAAGCTAGAAGATTATAACGTATTTAAGGTGTGGGGCTATGGAAATGGGATATCTTGTAGGGTTGCTAATTTGCATGAACTGATTTGCTGTGTAGTTAGTTTAATCTTATGTAAGTTTATGTAGGAAAAGGGCCTTAAAAAATGATAATGACGATAGGGTAGCCTATTTCTAAAAATCCAACTAAATATATTTTCAAAACTGAAACAATTGGTGGTAGAAAGTGTTCTTAACTCTATGAAATTATCGGTTAGATTGGAAACCTTTTCGAAATTATCAATTTTAGATAACTTTATTTTTGAATTAATTGTGAGTTTTCTTTTTGCGAAAACTATATTATCTGTTAGTATTTTTATGTACTAACAATAACACTAGAGTTCTTGTATTACGAAAATATTGATGAAATAATTCGTTCAAAATTTTAAGATAAAAATTACTGCTTATGCACAATAAAGTATATTCAAAAAGGAAAGTCGTGTATTCCAGCGTAGAGGAATTTTTGTAAATTTTCTATTATTGTATCATACGCTATGTTTTAGATACAGAATAGAAAGTCATGCATTACAGCATTAAAAATAGGACGAACATTGATATTTTTGAAATAAGAATCGTACATCTTGATCGCACTTTGTATTACAAGAAGCGCTCAGACAAATTTCTGTAATCACATGATCAATTGTAACCCAATTTATTTCCTAAGTACAAACAAAGAGTTTGAATGATTTATACTTGAATGGATAAATATTCAAATAGGATCAAATAGAGTTCTTTCCATTCTGATTTATTGGTATATATAATAGCTACATGTTTCGAGCGAAACTGGCCATCTTCAGACTCTTATAACGTCAATGTAAAATAGAAAAACAAATTAATTTGTTATTGCTCGAAATAGAAAATAAAACTACAGAGAAAAATGTCATCTAAATATGAAATTACTTTCGTGTATCAATTTTTTTAGAGAAATATCTGTATATTAATACAATATTAACTTCGCATCACATAGTTTACTTTCTCAATCACGCCTTTTGTCTACCTTTCAAAGAGATAAATACAAAATAAGAATTATTTTTGCTGCACTTGTTTTGTTTTGAAAAAAAAAAAAATTATAACATAGGCCACATTTCCAATGGTGTTTTTTTGTCCCAACACTATCAAATTCTTTCTTTTTCTTTTTGAAATTATTCAAAAAAATCCTGGCCTCCAAGATCGTCAGATCTATACCTAATGGATTTCTTTTTTTTGGCGCTATATAAAAAACAAAGTTTACAAATTTCGACTATTAAGAAATATCGACCACTTAGAAAATGTAATTAGACAATATATTGCGCAAAACCAATCCTATTTTGTTACAGAAACGGACTGTTAAGAGATTTTAATACTAGTTCGATAAAATGTTAGAAAAAATAAAACGTAAGACGCCATTTGGAAGTTGAATGTTTATCCTTTACGTTAATTAACATCTGTTGTTGACATTATTGTAAATGCATTGTGTTTTATTTTTTCTTTTAGTTAAGGTGATCAATATTAAGACCTACATAAAAAGAAAAACGAAATCAAATTAATTGTGACTCACAAAATTTCAATTAGATGTTATTGTTTTGTTGCATTTGAAAACAAAACATTGTGTAGCAGAAATAATTCCCAATTTTAAGTTCACCTTTTTATAGCCATAACATTTTTGAAACTCACTAATTTGGTTATAGTATGCATGATTTTCTCGCAGAAAGTATATACAGAATAGAATATGGCAGCTGTATAATCTTAATTTTGTATACAATTCCGAAAAAAAAAAAACGATTGAATCTTATTGCTTGCTAAAATTAACAGAAACTTCATGTTTAGATATAGTATTGAATTTGGTACATTTCTTAACGGAAGAATTCTCTAAATCCAAAAACTGAGGTACTTTACTCTTAGCGTAATTTCATATTTTTGACCATGTTTCATATACAGTTAGATTCTCGGCAGATTTGTTGATTGTTAATTTTGTTTAAGGAAATCCAGAGGTGATTTGTCAACAAATAAAAAAGATTTACTAAATTCAAGGGCAAAAAAATCCCAATTACAATTATACACAATCTGGTTGTCGTTTACACGAGCTATCTAGCGGGACTGATAGTCCATGAACTATCCGAGCTAGATCAATGACTACATTGCCAGCTCTATAATACAATACGCGACTGTACCGTAAAGCTGGCAATGCATTCATTCTATCGGTTCATTATATTTAGGTATTTTTTTTATGTTTCATTACGTCAGGGTAAGCCGTTCTTGGAATAACAATCATACGCAATCTTGTTATCGTTTACACGAGCCATCTAGCGGGACTGATAGTTCATAAACTATCCGAGCTAGATCAATGACTACATTGCCAGCTCTATACTACAATAAGCGACTGTAACATAAAGCTGGCAATGCATTTATTCTATCGGTTCATTAGGTATTTTTTTTATGTTTCATTACGTCAGGGTAAGCCGTTCTTGGAATCACAATCATACTCAATCTGGTTGTCGTTTACATGAGCCATCTAGCGGGACTGATCATGAACTATCCCAGCTAGATCAATGACTACATTGCCAGCTCTATACTACAATAAGCGACTGTACCATAAAGCTGGCAATGCATTCATTCTATCGGTTCATTGTATTTAGGTTTTTTTTTTTATGTTTCATTACGTCAGGGTAAGCTGTTCTTGGAATCACAATCATATGCAGTCCAGTTGTCGTTTATACGAGCCATGTAGCGGGACTTGTTGAAGTTTGACACGTGGCTTCTAAGGGGTGCACAAACTGAACTCTTTTTCATTTAGTAGGTGATTGTACGTAAGGCTTGAGATGTGATTAGCGATGAAAGTGGGTTTATACACTCGGAAGAGTTCTGATGACGCCTGGTAGGTAAAAACTCGGGTCATTTTTCACTGTTTTTTTTTGTAAGAATCTTTTTAGAATCTTTTTAGACGATAATCAGTGATAATATAAATAATCAGTATTGTGATCTAGATTGTATTAGATAGTTATGTATAGGTATAGCTAAATTAGGATTATTATTACCCATAACTTTCAATAATAGCTAAAATATTCCCATTGTTAATTTTGCTAAGGATTTTCACCGACTTTATTCTTTACCTAATCGTTAATAAAATGCTTTACAATCTCAACTAATTGATTTATCGACGCAATGTAGGTACAACACAAAATACAATCTGACAGAGATTATATGAGGTAATACAAGAATGAGTCGTTCCTAATACAACATGCACATGGGAACTCTATTTCTTTTGTTCTCTTAGATCGACTTTCTCGTTTCCTTCTCTAGCCTCTTACACACGTCAGTAAACGCAGATTTTCTCATGTGGTTCGTGGAACGAGGTCAGTTGAGGGAGCGAACGTATAATTCCCATGGGGATTGTAATCTTGCTGTTCCGGTAGATAGACTGCGCGTTTTAAGAACTAGACTGCTTAAATAATACACCACTGCCTGCAATTAAAAACGCACGATCATTAATTTGTCGGAAAATGATATTTATTAGGAATGCCGAAAATGTTCATGTTATGTATAAAAGTGCAAGTGAAAAATAATTCAGGAAACAAAAATTATAAATAAACGATTTCTATTTAATATTGGATAAAACCATTTTATATACATGGTGAGTTTTTTTCCGATATTTAGTATGGAGATCTCGGAAGCCAGCGGATAGAGAGATGATCAAGTGGAGAGAGAAATGCGGTTTTATGAGCTCAAATGAGCCCCTTGCTTTATGGAAGAATGCATCTACTATAGTATAACATTCACATAAAATAAATTGTTTAATTTATAATCACATTTAGAATTATTATTAAGAATTTAAATGTAATTTTTATCAAAAGCACATTCTGTAATTTATCACTTATATCTAGTTTTCGAACGTATTGCTGTGTACTGATGGTACAAGCATAAATACAAAGTGAAATTGAAAATGACAAAAAAATGAAAATATAAATTTACTAGCTCAGCGGATAAAATTTTAAAAGGGCGCAAAAGACTTAATAACCTCAAGGTTATTTTCAGAATTGAACTATTCATGAAAAATAAAATGTCGGCGTAAGTAATCAAAATTTATTATTTTAAAAGAAAAAAAAAAACATTTAATTACAATTAACAGGGAAAATAAAAACCTTAGACTGAAAGTCCTGGCCGAAATCAAAACCTGCATGAATTTAACAACTAAAAAGGACAATGCAAATCCTTTAACTAACAAAATGGTAGATTTGTTCTAGAAGAAATTTCTATTTCACACAAAATCCACGTGGTTTCAAATTTTAAACCAATCAAAAATTAAATTTACACAAATGAATTTAAATTACAAGCACAATGTTTCTTCTCACCTTACACGAGGTGATTAACAAAGAAAACTAGAAACAGAAAAATTTAACTTTTTAAACAAAAAACAAAATTCTCTAAAACAAATTATAATAACGGATCTTATACCAAAATGGCACAATAATATAATATCAATTATTATTTAATTAGAGTTCCTCGATTAATGTTCTAAATTCAAATTAAGCGAACAAAATTTTTAATATAAATTGAAATCACCAATACGGCAACCAAGCAAATAAATTACATGTACTTACTCACGGCATCAATCTAAGGAACTCCCCTAAAGAGGCCCAAACTCACATACATATAAAAATAATATCTGCGTGTTACATCGTCTCACGAATCGCAAAGAAAATTCCTCGAACTATAAGAATGAACAAAATATATACACTACCGGTGAACGCAATAAGTACAAATGAATGAAATTAAAATACACAACTGAACAATTAAATACTTAAATTCATTAAACAATCCTATTAACAAAATCTTGTCCAAATAAAAATTTAGAACTTTGGAAACACACGCGTAGCATTGATAGGGATAATTCGGAATAAATAAAAACCACAAATTTAAATTTCCGAAATCCGGGGTGCCATACCATAGCAGTATGTATTTGTAGATGGCTTTCTGAACATACCTGCTTCTAATCTCAATGCTGTTTTTGCTTGCATTTTACGGCATATAAGCGTGACTTTCTCTGTTTGTAATCCTTTCTTTGACTGACCATTTTGCTATGGCAAAACTGGAAGGGAATGCAGGCAGTCGCACAAACATTTCTTTTTGTAACCTGTATTTCCCACATTGTTTACGTCTAGCGTTCGGACTTACAATCACAAGTATGTATGTACTTACATCAAATACGTGAGTAGCACAACTATGTAGTTACCATTTTTTTTTTCTTATAAATTGAGTTAATTTGGGGCATGTTTAATATACAGGCTCTTCAAAGTTATCGGCGTACTATATTGCTAACTTTGTTAATATTGCAGCTACGATATTGGTTAAATTATCAAAGAGGTTTTTTACGCTGATTACTACCTTGTAATCAGAAAAATAATTGAAAATCGCGTTTACGAGATATAATAGGAAACTTTTTTTTTTTTTGTAAATGGATCACCCAGTATATTTTGTCACCAATTGAGTTTTGCACACAATATTGTTATAATAGTATGACTCTAAAATGAAAAACAAAAGAGCTACGACTAATATAATGATGAATTCGATATAGCAACATGAAGATGTATGACTCTGTATAACTTTACCAAATAACATTCGATTCATAAGAAAGACCTAAGCTTTCCTAAGCTACTCAGCAAATTTTACAGTTTAATTGTTAAAGATAATGCCGGAAAAAATTTTTAAAAGTTTTATGCAAAAAGTTAAATAACTTGGCAATCTTGCATTCGAAATTTGAAACGAACATATGTATTTGTAACATTCATTACAACAAATAAACATGTTTAAAAAGAATAAGTATGGTTTCATTTGAAAAAATGAAGTTGAGTGCGGTCCTGGAAAATTGATACACCCTGTGAACGTGAAAACATTTTTAGGACCTGCACTTCTTTCCGTCATGTATGATGACACAGTGAACAATCTTTTATGAGAGATGTCTTTTATGACCGATCTCGGACTATTGAGTCACCCGGTATAATATTAATAAATCTTGATAGCTCTATCCTTGTCTAACACGTAGCGGCGTCACCCCATACAACGCGTGTAAATCGGCGAAGAAAAAGTTTTCGGACAAAGGATCTGAAGGCGGAATAGATTAAAAGGGAAATAGATGGCGGTCGAATGGGAAACGATGGTCGTAAGTGAATAGGGGTATCGTGGTTTATCGAGAAAAGGAGAAAATTCGCGGAAATTAAAATCGATGTGGGTACCGGAAAGCGAACGTCACTGAGAATCGAGAAACGTCAGATTCTCGGATTTCAATCGATTTCGGTTGTCATAATTGGGGTATTTTGTGCGATCGTTACTAAACTGAGGTGTCATTTGGGAGTCTGCTTGATGTCGAATTGGCTTCCATCATCGTTAGTCTTGCAGTTCGAACCCTAAAATAGGATAGAAACGCGTTCTTTTTTTCAAAATGAGTTAATTTATAGAGGCATGTTTTACCGGGGACGCGTTCTTATGTATATAAAGGTACTAGCGAGACACACCCTACTAAAATCTGTTCCGCGCGCGTGTTTGTAACCTTACTCCCACTAAACGATACCTACGGTCATGATTAATAAAAGTTATTTTTTCTTTTGTCTACTCTCTGGAGATGATACAGCATCTTTACCAATCAACATTTATATACCTCACTCCATAAATATTGTAGCTTGTGTATTTGTGATAAAGAAATTTTAAAATGCCCACAATTGAAGGAATTGCTGTAGATGCTGAAATACTTTGGAGAATTGCTTGCATGTATAACAACAGGATAGTGAGGGCGGTGAAATTTTCAGCCCACACAAAAAAAAAGATATCATGATCCAACGACGGAATGACACTTTCATTTGTATAAAATAATTAAATGTTAATTAAATCATTACAGCTCTACCAGCTTCATTCGAAACCAGCATTAATATGACATGAATATTCGTATTGAGCGCCTTTTGCCCGAATTCATTTTCATCAAAAATATATATGTGCCCCTTCTATTTCTTTTTTCACTACTCACCTATGTATTTCTCTTTTTATGTTTTTTTTCCCCGGACTCGTTGTATAGAGCGAAAATCAGGCGCACAAACCTACATAGAGAAAAACTTATTTTTCACATGAAGGGAGCGACTACATTTCCATTACTTCCACTACATCAGTGTTTCTGCCGTTATGAATTATTAGTGAGCGTGTAGGTACAACATTCAACGTACCCACATATAATGCAGAGCCGCCCGGCATCCCGACAATACGTTACCGTGAACAATGTATCCATTCCAGTGCTCCATTATATTACTTTTTATTAATAAAGGGGGGGAACGCATTGTTTTCGGGTTCTGCCGTATTTCCAAATCGTCGGATTCTATCGAACGTTTTTATTTCGTGCTCTGCTTTTTGTTTTCGATTTTTAAAATTGTTTTCGATATATAAGTAGTTACTGTTACTTATTTATAACACAGGTAAGTGTGTCTCACAGGTTTAAATGATTTCTAGGATGAAGTAGTGTAAGAACAACGGTAAGTTTCCTAGCTGCTAAATAGAAGTGCTCTATCGGCAACACTTCTTTTCGCTATTTGCTTTAATATCTCTAAAACTACAAGTTATATCAAAAAAAGTTAACGCAAATAAACTATGTGCCAAAAAAGTTGCAATACCTTGAAAGAGCTGAGTCACAAAGCTGAAATTTTGGCAAATTTCAAGTAGTAAATCATAACTACTAGTTTTCAGTAGTAAATCATAACAATTGAAAAAAATACCAACAGTCACTAAAAATTTATTAAAAAAATGTCACATCCCCATGATTGTTTATGTTTGTCTCTCTGCATGCTGTGAGTGAGATGATCAGTGGCATCTTGTGGATCTCATCCCACGCTTGCTGTAGATGACGACGAACATCCTGCGAAGTGTTTGTTGCTCGTGGTAAACGCCTTACGCAACGAGCCATCACAGTGGAGACTCCTCTTAAAGAATCACGGGACATGGTTCAACCATTGCAACTCATAAATTAATCATCAAAAGGCTTTTTATTTTCTGTAAAAATACCGATAAATACACTGTAATTTAATTGCAGAACAAACGTTGCGATTCCCATGATTAGATGTGACGAAACACACTTTGTATTTATGTATGCAGACAAGCAAGCGGAGGGACCCGCATCCACATTGGTTCCGATATCAGACGGTTTGTAGGTCGTAAGGTGACACTTAAAAAGATTTGTTCTGTGCTTTTGTATGACTATATTATTTTTGAATCTTATATTTTTAGAATGAATATCCCTTCTAAATTGGATTCGCTCAAATAATGATTTTGGGTGACCGCTTTTGTAGATTTTTAAATCTGATAATATAGTGTGTAATCTAAGTGAATTCGCCATACTCAGCTATCCCAACTGAAGACGCTTCGAAGTAATGTGATGTCTTTTACCTAAACCAAATATATATCGTATGCAATTATTTTGCATTCTTTCTATTCTATTGACATTGCCTTTACTTAAAAAGGCGAAGACACATCACTCGCGAAATGAAATACTGACAGCACCATCGATCTACATAGCATAACTTTGGTTTTGGTATTTATATATGATTTCAGGCAATAAATAGATTTTAAATTACAGAAAGCCCGTCGCAAAAGATGGGACACATGCGCATCCCACCGCAAAGCACTATCAAAGATCAAACCTCAAATCTGTCAACTATAGGCAACATCCTGCACAATGATTCTCAACCTTGCCCTTACTTTATTAGCAATAGCTGCACGACCAAAAATCATAATTTTTGACTTAAGACAATGCTTATTTGAACAATCGAAAAAACTCTGTATTTCTGTATTAATATTGGAAAATGCCGCGTCCGTCATCTCGGGCTTAAATAATAAAAAAGCTGGGTATCATCCGCAAATTGTGTCAAGTCACTCACATTACTTCTTAGAGATCGGTATAAGAACGCACTATATATTTTACAGCTGCGGGCCAAGGATAGAACCTTGCGGTACTCCCCGTCCCAGACACACAGAACTCGAAAGTCTACCGTTTACAATCACAGTCTGTGCCCGATCACAAAGGTACGATTCAAAGAAATCCAGCAAACCGCGTGCAACCCCCACATATCCCAACATCGACATAAGCAATCGATGTGATATAGTGTCGAAGGCTCTGGAAAAATCAAGTAGGACCAATTTGGCTACTGAACCATCATCAATATTTCGAACAATGTCATCAGTCACGCGCAGTAGTGCCTTTACGAAATCCAAATTGGTTTTCGCCTAAAATACTATTTGCTTCAATGAATGACTGTAATTGTGAGCAAACTACTCTTTCCAGTACCTTCGACAGCGCTGCCAATACACTAATTGGTCGTAAATCCGTCACCTCTAAAATAAAAATGTAATACAATGTCGGGCATAGAAAATCCCAGAAAACGACCATTGTTTCATAATGTCGAAGAATATATCCGTAAATTCATGGATTTACATTATGGTAGTGTCAAAATAGTTTGGACAGTGTACGATAAACAGCCATTATGCTGGCACAAATCGGACTACACATTGGTTGTGGTGCATCTGATCCGTTATCTACCTATAAAAAATATTTTAATTATGCGTGTATTACATCCGCAGATGTTGAACGGTCTTTTTCAAAATATAAGCATGTTTTATCATCGTGACGAAAGCGCTTTAGTGAGAAACATCTTGAAACACTTGTTGCTACAAACTTCTCAGCAATTCTGTACCATTTCTGCTACTTAAATAAGATAAAAGGCTTATTTATAATATTTGTGGTTAAATAAATAAATAATGTTGCTCTTTTCCGACACTATATACTTGTGTTAAACGATAATGTCACATATTTGAAATTTTGTACTGACCTGGTGCGCAGACGAAAGTTGAGTACTTTAGTCATCAGTATACGTCGGTGCTCGGCACTGTAGCGCAAGAGTGTCTCCCACTATCACGGTAGGGATATTTAAAGCAAGCGTGTGAGTCAGAAGGCCATCGAAGATCGGCTATTGAAAGTAGAAACATATGTAGATGGTCGTCACATATGGACTTCGGTTTAGATACATTTTCCCACTTTTAAAACACCCTGTATAGTCAAGAATATTTTTGAATTATGCAGCAGTGAATTTTGTAAAACTTTTGTTTAAGAGACTTTTTCTTAAAATCATAAATAGAACTATAATCAAAGACCCAGTCTTCGGTGGGACACCTTGTACTTTTCATTTTAAAATTACTTTTAAATTTGTGTACACTAATTTTTTTAGTAATGAAATATGTCGGGTAGGTCGGTTAATGAACACTCAAATCACTGTTAGATCAAGCTTTCGTAGTTTTTTATTACTACTTATTATATTATTACAATATCATTGAAACATTAAGAAATTATTTACTTCTCGACATAACAACTTACGTATGAGTTGGTCGTTAGCACACTAAAACATCAGAAAGGTAAAAATGGCAAAATAACTCTAAGGGCCTATAACAATTAAAATTAAAAGATAAAATTTAAATTTAAAATCTACGCCATCTTTCTTATTAAAACCAGCGACATGGACGCAGCGAATACCAACAGTCGACTGAGAATCAAAAAGGGAGGTGGGAAGATATCCTTATTTAATCCTCAGTCGACTGTTTGGTATTCACTGCGTCCATGTCGTTGCTCTTAATAAGTAAGATAGCGTAGATTCTAAATTTAAACTTTAACTTTCGATTTGAATTGTTATACGTCCTTAGTGTTATTTTTGATATGCTTTTGCCATTTTTACCTTTCTGATGTTTTGGTGTGCTAACGACCAACTCGTACGTAAGTTGTTATGTGGAGAAGTAAATAATTTCTTAATTTTTAGATATTAGATATTGTAATATTTTCAGTGTCATCCTGATGAGGTAGTAATAAAAACTACGAAAGCTTGATCTAACAGTGATTTAAGCATTCATTGGTTCATTAACTGACCTACCCAACATATTTCATTACTAAGCCTCAACGTTGTGCGGTCACATACACAGAGATTCAAAATGATTGTCAATTCCGCTCCTATAGATAGTAACAGGGTGTAGGTATATGCCGCGTGTTTGTAATGAAGGTTTGAACTAAGTCAGTGTTGGAACATAAGAAAGTAAACGGATCTGTCATAAATAAGGAAAACGTAACCTATATTTGAACTCGCATTATATAAAACGACTATGGATTGGTGTTTCTGCTTGTAAAAATGAAATGTAATTAATTTAACTTTACTAAATTATGATTTTACAATTCAGTACTAACTGGTGTTTAACTAAATTTATTTATTACTTTAAATTATAACACACAATTAGTATAATTATTAAGTGACAAAACTGCATCTCTCAGTTCTTCTATGGTATGCATGCGGTTTCTATAGATCCTATTTTTTAGATAGCCGAACATGAAGTAATCTAATGGGGTTAGATCAGGCAATCTTGGTGGCCATCTTTGTGCTCTAATGAACCTGTCAGCTAAAAACTGTTGAAGATATTGGCAGGTTTGTCGAGCAGTATGTGCTGGAGCATTATCGTGCTGAAAATAACCTGCTTCAAGTTCATTTTCTTGTAACTCTGCAATAAACAATTCCAACATCTGTTGGTACCGTTGGGCTGTTACAGTTTCCTCGAAGAAAATTGGCCCTATTATTCGTTGCCTGGACATATCTAACCAAACTCCAACTTTTTCGGGATGCAATTGCGTTTCTCGAAATTCGTGTGGATTTTCTGCAGACCAGATACAATAGTTTTGTAACTTGATATAGTCTGTTAGATGAAACCAGGCTTCATCGGAGAAAAATGATTTGTTTAGCAAGTCATCTTCCCTTAAATTGTTATTAAACCAATGACAATATTCCAATCGCCTATTGTGATCTAATGGTAATAATTCCTGTACCGTAGAAACTTTATAGGGATGAAAATGTAACTTTCTTTTGACAGCCCATTGCGCTGAAGTGTATGATAAGCCTATAAAATTATAAGATGCAATAAACTATTTCACTTAATGTTAATATTGATTTTTTACCTGTTTATTGAGCTGATTACCACAGATAAATTCCCTTATTTTCTTACAGTATTCAGAAATACTATTGTTGGTGCTATTAGATGTAAATATAAACGATTTGAAAAAAATTATAAGATAAATAATCGAAAGATACTACAACACGAACGCCAATGTCGCTAAATGTCAAGAAAATTCATTTAATGTATGAAATTTGTATGTAGCTAACTTCGCTCATTAAATTGGTAATAAGTATAGATAAATTTTTCCGGAAAACAGTTTTTTTCTTACGACAATCATTTTGAATCACATGGTACTTCTTTTTCCGAAATTATTTTTTTTGTGTCAGTATTATTTTAGTTAGCGTTAAACGAGGTAATAAATTATTACAAAATTGATTCAAAGCTCTGTAAAATTAACGTAATGGGAAGGGAGGGGTAGGGAGTTAGACGAGCCGCCACTGGTTGAAACTTCGTTGCACTAAAAAGGAAATTTATCCCACTGTTTTTAGTCGAAATAAATTCCTTCGTCATTCTTTGCGTTCAGCAATATGTTTCGCCTTGCAATTTCACCAAAATGCGATAACTTCCCGTATCGATCAAGAACAGAGAGACCGTGTCTCCGAAATCACATCACCGCCAACAATCTCGGTTAGGCGATCTTCAAGGTCAATCGTCTCGACAGCTTAATCTATCAAGGAGTTTTGCGTCTTTCTCACCTTCACTCTTTCTATTTTTATATATATTTTATTTAAGCCTCTACTGTTTTTATCGCCGTGGAAACGGAAACGCCGATCAATGACACGTTCCTTTATTGTTTATTGCCTGCTGAACCGATTTTGCGTGCTAGGGTTTTGGATACGTCGTCACCACCCTTGGCTGAAAAACAGGACGCGACCAACAGCGACGGGGACAATCAAATTACGGGTTGGGCAATCGCACGTGTGTTGTACCTCCAAACAAAGGGCCG
The DNA here is from genome assembly GCA_004143645.1 of Protaetia brevitarsis. Taxonomy (NCBI): domain Eukaryota; kingdom Metazoa; phylum Arthropoda; class Insecta; order Coleoptera; family Scarabaeidae; genus Protaetia; species Protaetia brevitarsis. The sequence goes on from RXPK01000354.1 coordinate 68,270, forward strand.
GGACATGGCCAGCAATGATAGTAACGTTGGTAAATTGCGTCGGAGCTGTTGTAACGTATGTAACGAATGTTATATGCGTGGGCAGCATGTGTGTTTATTTCGCAACAGCGCTGATAGGAGAATTTCGTCGCAAATAGTTAATTAATTGGCTAGTTAGTATTGATGTTAGGGCTTATTGAAGTTGGGAATTAGCTCAAACGTACAGCTGCTTTAGTTTGCTTGTCCTATTATCTTTTGCTATTAAATTCGATGTACAGTTAAGGAAAAATGCATGTGTACACTTCTCTAACGTAGGCAACACAAATTATAGCGAACGAATTAACATCTTAAATTTTAACGTAAACTTGCATTCCGCAGTAAACAATTAAACGTTTGCCCCGATGCTTTAATTTTATTAGTTGTGACATGTTATGACATTGCGCGGTGAAGTTCTCAGCAATATTTACCGCGAATGATATAAAGATATATATAGAGCCAAGAGTTGGTTGCTACAGAGAAACTAGATGCTAAACATCGCTTGCTTCTGGTAGAATTATTCTAATTAGTAGTTGCTAAACAAATGGAGCGATGTTTGGTTTTTTTTTTAGCAATCCTAATATAGATACGTATTTTGAAAATGCAAAATCCCTATAATTTTTAAATTACAATCGATTTAGATTCATTAAACTATTTGCTGCATTTAATATGAAATTAAAACATGTACGGGTGGGCCAAATTCGACACTTTTAATAGGAAACTTATATTTCTAAAGGAATTAGAAAAAATCCATGCTTCTGGAGCTCGATTTTAAAAAGAAATCGATTGGTGAAGTCCGTATTTTTATATCTTCCGTAATATAAGAGATACAGAGCGTTTTCGTAAAATATGCAATTTTTAAAAACCCTTGTAACTTTTTAATTTGTGAAAATGCTTGATTTATATAAGAACTTTATTAGGGCACTTTTTGACGTAGAATTTAATGCTCTAATTTGTTTTTTTTAATTCGTTTTTTTGTTTGAGATATTATCAAGACTTGTGTTTTTTTTATGGAACACCCTATTTATTTTTACACTATTCAAAAGCACATAAAATTGCCTTTAATATGATATAACACACTTGATATTTTATTTAAAGGATTTTCAAGATATTTGATTTTTTGTTTGCAATTTAACAGTATTTCAAGGTGGCTCTGGCTGTAACTAAGCAATGCGCGTATTTTTTTTTATTTTTTATTTTTTGTTTGGCCGTGGATGCTCGTAAATAAGCAAATAAAAGATTTCAACAAAGCAGAAAAAAAGTGGTTTTAATATTAAATGTTAGAAATAACAAGTCCAACAAACTAAGGAAACCATTAATAGTATTATTGATACTGTAGTTGTAAGGAATTAAGGGTGGAATTCTGTGCGTATTTGTAGCACTTGTAAGGTTATTTATAAGTCTGTAAGCATTCTTAATACATGTTTACAGTCTTGCAGATAATCTTTTAGACGCTACAGATATGCATAGAATTCCACCCTAAGGTAGTTTATTTTGTAGTGTATTCAACTTTTTTTTTTAATTTATCATGGCTAAAATTAAAATCAGCTGGTTTCTAAAATTCTTATAGACATATTTGAACGAAATATTTACAGAATATACCCCTCTATACAAAAAAAATACGTAAGCATTATGAATTATAGTGTGTTCGAATTGTCCGCCATTCTGTTGTAAACATAATCGACACCGTTTCCTTACATTCTGAACCGAGTTCACCAACTCAAGCGGAGATAGAGAGTCGAACGCTTACAAAACTGCAGCCTCTAATTCCTGTCTTGAATTGGGAGAATGCTTAAACGCAAGATTTTTAATTTTTCCCCAAAGGAGAAAATTCAATGGGGCCGGCCAATGTATCGGTGCCTGATTTCCAATCCAATTGTTACCGAATTGTTGGTTTAAAAACTCATTAATCCGAGCAGCATTGTGAGGGAGTGCTCCGTCATGCTGGAAGTAAACGAATTCCAATTGGTTTAGGTAAGGTATTTCATCTACGAGAGGTTCAATGAATTGTTGTAAAATGTGGAAATAGCTTTCGGAGTTAAGAATTCCGTTATATATGTAGGGTCCAATTATCCTGCCACGGAAAATTCCTACCCACACATTGAAACTATATCGTCCTTGGTTTCTCATTTCAATAGTAACATGGGGATTTTCACACGATCAAGTATAAGAATTATATCTGTTAAAAATCCCCGCACTGCTTACGTTACATTCATCCGTCCATACACAGTTTAGAGCAAAATTATGATTTTCTTCACATTTTCCCAATAACCATTGACAAAATGCCGTACGACACTCCAAATCCGCGGCAAAAAGGTTATGCACTTTCCTTGTCCGATAGGGTTTCATTCTATACTTTTTAAAATGCGCCTTGCCGATGTTCTTGCTAAACCTTTTGTTTGTGCCATCTCACGAGTAGAATGTGTTGGGTTATTTACAGTTTCCACCAAAACGGCAATTTCCTCTAATTCTTTGTCTTTATTTTGAGCCACATAATTTTTAGGTCTCGGTTTTTGAAAGGATCCAAAATTTATTAAATTTTTCTTTAACCTAGTGAACATGTTTCTGAATGGTTGTTGTCTTTCAGGATATCGTTCATAGTAAATATTACATGCAGCTTCCGCATTTTCACCTGCTTCTATAAAACACTTTAACATGTCGTATTTTTCATAGTTTTCATACATTTTTGAAATCTTGAATAATAAAACCACCAGTAACATTCATTCAAACTGACATTTCAAAATATTTTGACAATATAAAACAAATACGCGTATTGCTTAGTTACAGCCAGAGCCATCTTGAAATACTGTTAAATTGCAAACAAAAAATCAAATATCTTGAAAATCCTTTAAATAAAATATCAAGTGTGTTATATCATATTAAAGGTAATTTTATCTGCTTTTGAATAGTGTAAAAATATATAGGGTGTTCCATATAAAAAAAACACAAGTCTTGATAATATCTCAAAAAAAAAAACAAATTAGAGCATTGAATTCTACGTCAAAAAGTGTCCTAATAAAGTTCTTATATAAATCAAGCATTTTCACAAGTTAAAAAGTTACAAGGGCTTTTGAAAATTGCATATTTTACGAAAACGCTCTGTATCTCTTATATTACGGAAGATATAAAAATACGGACTTCACCAATCGATTTCTTTTTAAAATCGAGCTCCAGAAGCATAGGTCAGATTTTGTCTAATTCCTTCAGAAATATAAGTTTCCTATTAAAAGTATCGAATTTGGCCCATCCCTGTACAACTGGGTGTTGAAAATTGGCGTAACACACTAAATTATTATTAATAATTAACGAATTTTATTACTGTATAACTTCAATCTTAATAAACGAATTGTGTCAAGTACTAGCTAAAATAAGTTATTATATAAAGCTGGTATATTTGTCAGTAATGATATATAGATATAGTGACCATTGGTACTAAACCTTTTTGGTACATTTGTATCGGTTCACAATTTGACAATCAAACGCGATGAGTTAACGAGTTGACGTGCATCAATAACCGTAAACAAGGTTATTAAACAAAGGCAAAGTGTTCATGTAAATTGGCTCTATGTTACCGTAAAGTACTAAATATGGTGATATTTCAGTTGTCATCTGGTAACGCAATAACAGCTGTTATCTCCCCATCAAAATGTATATCACCTAAGATGTTTAGAGTACTATAAAACAAAAATAATATAGGTACCAATTGGCACGTCAAGTTGTTATGAATTAAATAATAATAACGCAATGTACCATAAAAATACATAGATGTCGATGCTCGATATTCTAATAGATATGGTAAAGTACTAAATTTAAATTTCAAAAGTAATTAATATTATAAACTTCACTTTTAGATAAATAATAATTGCTGTAGAGTATTACAAGATTTTCAAAAGTAGAATATGTACATCACAGTATGGTAACAACAACAAATGTAAACTTGAAATTACAAAAAATAATCAAGTGATATTAATATACAACGATGCAATAATTAACATGTGGAACTAACAAATTGGAAATGTTCTGTGACAACATAAAACGGAGATAACAAAAATTGAAGCAATCCTACCTCGTTAGATGTGTGTGTTTATGTTCGGATCAACAACATTCTTCGGTTCAACGATGCAGGTAGGATACGATTAAAAAAGGTGCATAAAGAAAGTGGTTGTTAACCTGATTACTCCTGGTGGATGATATTCTTCATTCTTCACCTTTACAAATGTATAGGTCCAGTAACAGAAATAAAAGCGTTGAATTCAGCTGCTGCACATGAAATTTTCCAGAATGAATCTCCGGGTAGGTATTAATTAATCTTCATATCTAGTTTAATCACAGGATTATTTCCATTAACAGTTTAGTTCTCACTCCTCAAGACCAAAGGAAGGAAATAAAGAAGATGCGAAAATAAGAAAAAAGCCTAAAAATCGTAATAATTGATTACCATATGCTCTTTGTAAAAATGTGCTATATGAATGATTGTAAAACATAATTTAAAATAATAAAATATTTAAAAGAAAAATAGTTCATTATAGTTTAAGATTTAAAGATGTGAATTTACTAGAAGTATACCATGTGATTCAAAATGATTGTCGTAAGAAAAAAACTGTTTTCCGGAAAAATTTATCTATACTTATTACCAATTTAATGAGCGAAGTTAGCTACATACAAATTTCATACATTAAATGAATTTTCTTGACATTTAGCGACATTGGCGTGCGTGTAGTAGTATCTTTCGATTATTTATCTTATAATTTTTTTCAAATTGTTTATATTTACAACTAATATCACCAACAATAGTATTTCTGAATACTATAAGAAAATAAGGGAATTTATCTGTGGTAATAGCTCAACAAAACAGATAAAAAATCAATATTAACATTAAGTGAAATAGTTTATTACATTTTACAATTTTATAGGCTTATCATACACTTCAGCGCAATGAGCTGTCAAAAGAAAGTTACATTTTCATCCCTATAAAGTTTCTACGGTGCAGGAATTATTACCATTAGATCACGATAGGCGATAGGAATATTGTCATTGGTTTAATAACAATTTAAGAGGCGATGCTTGCTAAACAAATCATTTTCTCGGATGAAGCCTGGTTTTATCTAACAGGCTATATCAATTTATAAAACTATTGTATCTGGTCTGCAAAAAATCCGCAAGAATTTCGAGAAACGCAATTGCATCCCGTAAAAGTTGGAATTTGGTTAGCTATGTCCAGGCAACGAATAATAGGGCCAAATTTCTTCGAGAAAACTGTAATAGCCCAACGTTACCAACAGATGTTGGAATTGTTTATTGCAGAGTTACAAGAAAATGAGCTTGAAGCAGCACATACTGCTCGACAAACCTGCCAATATCTTCAACAATTTTTTGCTGACAGGTTCGTTAGAGCACAAAGATGGCCACCAAGATCGCCTGATCTAACCCCATTAGATTACTTCATGTTCAGCTATCTAAACAATAGGATCTATAGAAACCGCATGCATACCATAGAAGAACTGAGAGATGCAGTTTTGTCACTTAATAATTATACTAATTGTATGTTATAATATAAAGTAATAAATAAATTTAGTTAAACACCAGTTAGTACTGAATTGTAAAATCATAATTTAGTAAAGTTCAATTAATTACATTTCATTTTTACAAGCAGAAACACCAATCCATAGTCGTTTATGTAATGCGAGTTCAAATATAGGTTACGTTTTCCTTATTTATGACAGATCCGTTTACTTTCTTATGTTCCAACACTGACTTAGTTCAAACCTTCATTACAAACACGCGGCATATACCCTACACCCTGTTACTATCTATAGGAGCGGAATTGACAATCGTTTTGAATCTCTGTGTACATACAAATAATTGTATACTAGCAGGCGTATACAATTATTTGTATGTATGTGCTAGAATCGAGTGAATCAATAGGGCCGTTGTAGATTAAATCTTTTATCTTAACGGAATAACTCGATTAAGAGAAAAGATTGCGAAACGTAAAATATTCCATATGTTCATTTAACTTTTTCGTATAGCATTTCTATTCGAACAAGTTCATAAGTAATCATGCAAACGATTTATCTACTTTAAAATGTAAAAATGTTGATATACAAAAAGCGGTTATGTATTCACAAAGCCAAACATCGTTCGGCTTATTTTAATAACTTTTACAAGTAATTTTTTTCTCATAATACGGTATAACTATATACTCGCTGGTGTTTCGGGTACACAACACATACTTTGTAGATTTTATATATGCTTTTTTTAAATAACATACTAATAAAGCCTTTGAGGCAAAATTGTTGTTAAATCAACATCATTGGAGTTTATTTCATTTAGAAGCCGTTATTAAAGGGATAAAGCTTCCCTTTATATCTCGCACGTACTTGAAATAACGTATTCAGATTCGTTCCAAAACAACATTTATTATCAGTGTGTACAAAAGATTAAGTCGAGTAAGTTCTAACTTGTTACCGAAGTTGAGAGTATATACAGCATATCGAGCAGACATGAGCCAACACATTATTTGCATAATAAACCCCCAAGATTTTCAGACTGAATTTGCATATTTATGTAGTCTAGACGTACGTTTTAAAGCTTGGAGATTTCATCGAATCTGTCACTTTGCGTGTTGGGTTTACGAGGAACATTGCTACTTATTCTTATCAATTTAGGTATATGTACTCGAGATACATATGTATATCAAATCCCACGTGATTTTATTAAATATTTACTTAGCAATCGGTCGATATTGATATAAAGTGATTGAAGTTTTATGTCAAAAATAATTCGTTTCTTCAATTTTTAAGGTTCCTGGGTTTTATTTTTCGTTCCAATTGAATGTGAATAAAGTTAACTTGTATTGGAGGGGGTTCATGAATAACAAAATGATTTGTTATAATAATGAAACCTAATTTATTTCACTAATGATTCTTGTTATTCAATCAAAAATCGCAAATTATATTTTATTATAACAATGACACATTACGTTCCATCGATGAAAATTTACTCAGTATATGTGGATTATTGATATTATGATCAGTATTTTTCTCAGTGTAATGACTGCTTCCGGAATATTTTCGTTTTATATGTAATTAACAAGGTTATTACGTGAAAGTTAATCAAAAGATTTCTTTTTGACGCAATTAGTTTAAATCACTTCTCTTTATTTTGAGACAAGGTATAGTGTTAGTTGTTAGTTCTAGTTCAAATAAATAATTTAAAAAGCGATACAACAATATTTTCACTTATTTACCTTCATTAAATTGTATAAGCCTTGTTAAAATCTGTACTTTGGTTTAAATTTTCTGTAATTAAATATGTAAATTATAATTTAATTGTAACTGTGAATAGATGAAATAATTGTATGTATTAAATGTATTCCAATTGAAATATTATTATTGTCATGATTTAAATTGATTTGTTGCGATAACTACATTAAAAGAAAAATAATATACCTCATGAAATTTTAAAATAAAAGGTTTTTCTACACTGAGAAAAAAAAATTAATAACCATAAATAAAAATACAATTATCGTAAGTAAAAAGTTCAGCTGGATAGGGGACAAAAGCACAGATTACTTAGCACTAGTAGAAAAGAGATCCTAAACACTGATACTAACAACAAGCAATCTAAGTTACTTAGGATCTGCTTCATACCGGTAACTTATGAAGTTACTTATAATAATTAAACTAAAGTAGTAAACCAAAGAATATATGCAGTTGCGGTAAGTAAAATATTTACTCATGTCAAGTAGATGTATTGCTGTGAGTGAACTATTCTATAATGGCTATCACACTTTCATTATTAACCTCAATTAATGTAAGCTATTTGAATTACTTGTGATAAGGAAACAGTATCATTAATGCACGTTCACTAAATACCTGATATATAAAAGGTAATGGTTTGCTATAAATATACAATATACTTACCTTAAATTTGTTGTTCAACTTATGGGTAGTGCAGGAAACGAGGAGGTTTAGTGAATATTTAATATAAATTTAAATAAAACGCAGTATTATTAGTAATAGTTTTATTTTGTATAGAACAAACACAGTGACTACCTGATATGAATGAAATATATTGGTTTCACTTTAACAACAGTTCTTTTTTAAACAATTTACAACGTAATGACTCATAAAATATATTCCTTAATAATGAAAAAATGAACAAAGCAATAATAAAAGATAAGGTAAATGGGGCGCCTTTGAAACGTTATTTAGTTATTGAAATTATTGAAGTCTAAACAAAGGACAAAGAGAAATATGGCTTTGAAGTTACAATTAGTAACAAACAAAGAAATAATATACCTTGGCGGGTAAACTTGCGGTTTCTGTTGGTTCTTTGCACTGGGCGTTGTCTCGGCGAGTTGATCCTCTGTCGGCGTACGTGAAGGTTATGTCCGGTCATCGCCTCGAAAACGGCTTCTTCGTCGCGGTATGCCTAACTGCAGATGGCACTTGGACTGTCGCATCACTAGCGACGGCATCCATACTTTAATTTCACCAGCGGGCGCGGATGTCATCACAATGATGGGAAATTCAATGCAATCTTGAAACATTCGATTATAGGCTCGGTACTTCTCTTGCGTTCCAACTGGCCTACAATGGCCGTACTCCTTGGCCACTCTTTCTCGACGACCTTTTCACACGTCCGTTTCTTGCTTGACGCTAGCCCGCGCTTGCGCGCGTAGCAATCTCGGAGACTATTTTATTACTCCGCTGCATTAGCCAATCAGGAATAATAAAACAATCACGGGGCGGCAGCAAAACTCAAATAAATATAGTTGTGGCAGGTTGTTACATATTTAAGAAAATACATGAGTTTAATAGCGATCAGCATTGTTGTTACTTCTACTAACCATGTGCTGTAGTCATAAGTAATACGTTACTTACCACAAATTCGTCAGGTGCGCTGTGTAATAGCCGTTAATAAAAGCACTATTTACAGTAACAACTTGCATTCAGGAAACTGGGTTTAGTTGCAGGTATTAATTAACGACCCAAGTAGCACATAATATTTAACCAATATTAGCCTAATATAAAACTAATATTACAATGTTTTTTTAATATTACATATATGAAAATAATATTATATAATTATTATAAATCTAATATTTTGTTTTGAATATTTTATTCATATTCATATGATATTACAAATTTAGATATGTCACTGGAGTACTTGTTTTTTCCTTGATTTACTCTAATACACCCCAATAATCTGTATTAAGTATTCAGTTTTGTTCTTATTGACATTCTTGACTTGCTGCATTAGTTTCTTTCAAAAGTATAATATTACTTTAATATGTATTTTACATTAAAAAAAATATTTGTATTAGAATATATATTTTATATCATTTAAATATTTCAAATGTTGCCACAGCTCGTGCAACTTCGTACACATTCGTTCGCTTTTGTTTATGATGGCGTTGGCGTCACCTGTGGCGTTTGTGTAATGGATAAGGTTAGGCCGTGATACGTTAGAAATAGCCAAATATATTTACAACTGGGCTTTGTTTTTAAGATGTAAGTATTTCGCTATGTGCCAATGTGAAATTATAACATCTTAAACATGTTTTTTTTTTATTTGATAGCAGTAGCTAAAAAGTGCTTAATATCCAAAAGTAAACACTCAATCGTGATTCTGGAGTCATTTTACACTCATCCAGTCCAGTATTTTGATCATCGGGGCTGCCGGGCTATTCTACATATTACCCTTATTTTCTAATTCAGGTTTACAGGTATTGAACTTAACCTACAAAACTCATAAACATAGAAATAAACAAAATGGATACACAATCTTGTACTTGCAACAAAGTTAAATACAAGAGATTAGATTACCGATTTATGTTAACGTTGAAGGAACAGTTTATTGCACTTGTATAGCAAACTCTTTTTTTTTTCAATTTGAATTGGTAAATTGAATTTCAATAGGTCTGTTCTGTAACCACCGTGAAGTTTTACATCTAATATTCCACCGCCTTATGAAACAAGTGCAGTATTTCCGGATAATTGCAATCCAGAGGGGTTCCACCAGTACAAAATTCCTTGAAACTCCAGTTTTTGTTTCGGGAATATATCACAGAATAATATCACCTCAGTTATCTACATCAGAGATAGTCATTCTTGTTAATTCGTCAGTTCTACAAGCACCTGCAACGCCCATAATTAAAGCAGCCTATAATTACATCATGTAAAGGTAATTTATATAATCAATTCCGAACAGTGGCAAGTGCTGCTTTACGAATTTCAGCTGGTGTGTACGACAAATTATCATTGTCTGTGATATCATTCAAAATATTGTATAGAAATGTTTATAATAAATATTTATGATATTAAATTTCAATTAAATTAGTTTTATTTACTATTGCTGAATACTTAAAATAGTATTTCAAACCAATTTTCTAATATATCTGTTATATTTATATCTTCAAATATTTGTTATATTAGTATATATAGTATATTTCAAACCAAGGGAGGAAAATGCTATTCCAAACTTTGCCCAAGACTTGCAATAGCACTTTCCTCCCTTGGTTTGAAATATACTATACTAATATAACAAATATTTGAAAAACATATAACAGAAATATTAGAAAATTATATAAAATAAATATTAAAAATACATATAAAAGAAATATTAGAATATCATATTAAACTCATATTACAAAGTAATATGCATAAAATATTTAAAAAACTGTCGTTTATGATATAAAAAAAATATTTAATTTTTATATTTATTTAATATTTTTGTGCTACTTGGGGAGAATAATTCCAAGTAAAATTTTATCTATTATAAATAATTTTTTATCAAGTAAACAGTTTACTTAGCCCATTTTTCTCAGTGTATGTTAAGAAAATTCATCCCCAACCTCGGGACTTGAGAAGCCCGTACCTAATTTCATTTGCATGTACGCAACCCACACGCGCCAAACTTTCCAGCAACAAAGTAATAAAACCGCGCGATCTATTGAGATCCAAGAAAGAAGGAAAAAACCCAAGAGTTTGACCGACCGATGTTTTCTTAACCCCACGTCAGTCCAACGAATTTTTTCCTTCTCTTCTTTTACCCTGTCGCAATTTTTTGTTCTTATTAAATTTTCAGGTTCTGTGGGGGCCCCCGTTTTTACCCTGTTGTCTATATCGATCGACACGCCGCGCCACCTCTTATTCGGAACGTTCTCTCGGGATTCTCAACGTACCTGCCTTCGTATATATTAAATAAGTAATCGAAAATCGATGATGACGCATTCCGTTTGCATGCAGAATCGTTCCCGGCGGACGCCGCTTAATTACCGCTGGGATTATGCGAGAAAATCAGATATGTATATAGGAAGGCGTGCTGGTCGAGCTAATTAACCATTAATGGGCGGGCATCAGCGTTTCTGCGGTGATATTTTATACTGTCAATACTTTGGGAAGAATAATCCGGGAATGTTTGGTGAGTTGATTAGGACGATTTGTGGCATATAAATGATGTAGGAGTGGTGATGTGAAATGCCTGGTCTAACAAATATTTGAAGTACAGTCAAATCGCTGAAATGGGCCACAGGTTATTCGGGACAACCGCTTATTTGCGCCAAATTTTGAAGAAACAGGATTCAAATTACGAGGAAAACGGTAATTTACGTCGGAAATTTGGAACAATATTCTCCCCAGTGACCAACTATATTTATTTCATATTTTATAAATATTTAAAAAATATTAAATCTTTCTTGAATATTAGTTATATTAATATAATATGCATAAAATATATTATAGAAAATATATTAGGAAAACATTTAAAAAATATATATATTATGTAGCATTAATAATATATTATTGCAAATGTTTTCTTAATATATTTTTAATATAAAAAAAAAGAATTTTTGCTTTTGTACATTTGGTGCGTAGGACGAATAATATAAAATGGGTAACATATGCAAACATATTAAGTAGGTATGTACCTATTTAGAATGATAGTTTAAACATTAAATTAGATAATATATATCTAATATGATTTAATTAGTATCTAAGTTGAGCGCTGTAACTTTTCTATTAATATATCTGCGTTTTGTATTATATTATTTGTAATATTTGTAAGTTGCGAACGTCAACACAACACCTCTATTCATTACGGTGCCGGTGTTATATGATTTAGTATTGTTTATGCGTCTATGGATTAGGTACATAGAATGCATACCCGCACGTGCGTATCATCAACGTTTTCATTCGTTTGTCCGTTATATGTTATAGTTTATAATAGTATACGATTAGGACAGATTAGGGTTAACTGTGTAATTAATTGTTGCGGGGTGTGTTTTAGTTTTTGTGGTGACTACGAGGTAAGCAAAACTTTGAACATGTCATGGTATTTATAAGATAATTGGAATGCTCAATATCGCTATGTACAGAAATCCTTTAATAATATAATTGTAGGAATTTTATGCATCATAAATGTACTGCACCTACCAGATAAATTGCTAGTTGATTTGCTTAAGAGATTCATCTCGGTAGATAAGCGTCATAACCTCAAATAGAGGTTAGAATACGTTGTGTTGTTTTATTGTTTGTACACTTGAGGAAACAAGTAACCGAACGATTCGAAATGCGACGACCGAGAGAGAAGATATCGGTTCCTTTCCCCGCTACCCCTTCCCCTCTAGACGCCTACCGAGCGGCATTTTATTTTCTTTCATTTACCTGCGGACGTTCGGACGTAGCGTATTGGGGGCAATAGAGATACACCGGTGACGTCATGATCTGTCACTGTCTGGAAATTGTCACTATTGTTTATAATGTCGTATAGAAACACAAATACATTTTTGGACAATCAAATTTTTAGAAACATTAAAAAAAATTTACAATTTCTTAAACTAATTACATATTTTCTTTCTTTCTCTTTTACTATCCTAACTAAAATTAAATGAATCTGGTGGATACTCCGCATTTTCAATTTTTGCAATTATTATAAATAGACGCCTTTTAATCTTATAAAAATAATACTTACTGATGTGAAATTCATTCTTATTTTTTGAAGTATTTTATTTTTGTTAATTATTTATTATACATTTTTCATTTGCCTCATAACTTCTGTGATATTTCGTTATCTTTTCAATAAAATTCTAAGAAAGTCAAATGAAGTTTGCTGTTTCTATAATATATTTATATATTTACATTTTAGATATATATACTTGTATTTTTACATGAAATACATATTATTTTTATATTACAAAGTGGTTGGCATTGTAGAAGTGTATGGAACACCAAACATCATAATTAACAATTTTTAATAAGTCATTGATAATGAACTACGTTCTTAAAATATTTTGACCATTGGAAGTGACCGCTTCTTGCTAAACCATGTAACATACTGTTTCAGTTTAAAGAGAACACTGTATTTTTTCATTATTTGTTTCCTTTCCTACCAACAATAATTAAATGTGCATATTTTAAACATTAAAGAAGCGTTGGGCTAACTTACCACGACACCCAAAATTAATTGGATATCTATACAGAACTTTTTATAAGTAACATTTACGGCTAATTGGTCAATAAACGCTATATATAAAAATAGGAGGTAAATTTATAATTAATAAATTAATTTAATAATAAAAAATTTATAATTAATTATAAATTATTACCTCCATACCATACCATAATTATTATGGTATTCCCTCCATTCACGCATTCCTATGAACTTGTAGGTAACCTTACAGACGTTAGTCCCGCCATAAATCAAGATTATTTCAAAGAACAACTCAAATAATTATAATTATGAAAGAAGTCTTATGTTATTTTACGGATGACATTTATATGGGCATGTTTATTTAAAATGAAATAAATTGGCAAAAATAGTTTAAATACCGTCAACTTTTCGCGCGCGATGCGCTTTCAATAAGTAGATATGAGGCGAAAAGTAAATATAATACATGCCCGTATCGCATTTACAAGCTAACACAGACCGTGCCGAATTGCTCAAAGTACACCTGCCGACAGTATGACGTCACCGGCGTATCTCTATTGCCCCAATACGCTACGTCCGAACGTCCGCAGGTAAATGAAAGAAAATACAATGCCGCTCGGTAGGCGTCTAGAGGGGAAGGGGTAGCGGGGAAAGGAACCGATATCTTCTCTCTCGGTCGTCGCATTTCGAATCGTTCGGTTACTTGTTTCCTCAAGTGTACGTAGAATGTTTTCAAATATTATGAAATAAAGTAAAAATAAGTATCGTAAGTATTAGAATGTAGCTACCACTCCAATTATTGTAAATGCTCCAAATGTATTAGTAGGTGTTGATAATGTTGTACGATGTTTTATTCATGGTATGATCTAATACAATCGGCATTGTTTTAGAGGCCACAAGGAAACGCCATGAGAGCGCCACTACCGAAGATATGAAAAAAGCCATAGGGTTGTATCTGGCACCAGCCAAGGCTAGACTTAAAAATGAGTATTTTTCATTTTTATTGACTTATTCAAATAAAATGACAATAAATACGTTTGTTTTTTATTTAGAACACTTCAATTAAAAAATAGTGATTAATTTGATAAACCTTCAGTATGCCTTAAAAGATGCCAGAATTATTGATTATTAACTTGTATGGTGAGTGTGAGAAAACAAGTTCTTGCCTTTTAGACAACTCTATGTATGTTTCAACTTTTCGTTATCGACGTTATACATTCTAAATAACCAAGAACAATTTTAGTTTGTTTTGACAAATTAAATAGATTGCATAAAAATCTCAATTTTCATATAAATATTTTACAAATATTTTAGAAAAAATATAGGGCTTACATTAATTTTAAAATATGGAATAAATATTTTAATTGAATATTTTATCTATATTTAGAAAAAATATGAAAAATATATTCAAAAACCTCTCACGAAAAATATTTATAAAATATATTTTTAAAAATATCTATGTAATATTTCTGGCTGTTAGGGCTATTTAGTTGAGACAAAAAAATTAAGAAGGACATTTTTAATACGTATAACTCGACAGATTTAATTTGAGAAGCCACCGGCGTAGATCAACAAGTGAAATAATACATGACGGCAACAGATAAACATGCGCGTCGCCATACAAAATCAGCTACACGTTGTCAAATCATACTGATCATAAGGGAATTGCACGGCCCACTTCCTCCCTTCCGAACGGTCGAAGTTGAGCCACACTTAGCCTCGGCATTCACAAGCCCTCTCTCACGGAGTAAACATTTCAGAGGTGCTTCTTGGAACACTTTTACCGGTAATAATTGCACCCTATTCGTGTTACATACTACAATGTATATTTTCTTAATATTTATAATATGCAGAACTAAGTGCTACTTATTGTTTTCCATACTAGCGGTTGTGCAATAAACATGCCAATGTAGGAGCAAGATATCTAAATAAATAAACTTCGGATAACAATCAATACAATACACAGATTTGCAACGTTATAAAGTAAAATATGGATATATAAGGATGTTCTAAATAAGCTTGTTTCTCTTTGCGAGAAGAGCAGAAGCTACTAAATTGCGAAGCCATTTATAATTCCATTTGCTAAGTAACCTAGAGTCCTTGAATTCACATCATCATTTTTATGGGGTATGTTGTATAGGAGGTTCCAAATGTATTAAATGATTGTTAAAAACTCTACTTTCTCATCTATATTCGCTATCTCATAAATACAATACCAGGGTATTGTCTTTAAAAAGAAATTTGAATTAAAACGTTTGAAAAGACGATACTCCAGCTCATAAAAAGTTGCACACAAATTCTACACTTGTACCTATACGAAATAACTAGGTGATTTTGTCTAAGAATTTTTGCAACCGGAAACTATAGGCTCGTCTATTTCGCCATTGCCTACTTTGGATAAATTACTTTTCTTTTCCTAAAGAACGCTATTAGATATCTCCACCCGAAAAGGAGAAAGTTTAAAACTGCACTACTACAGGAGGCAGTATCACTGACAGAGTTTATTTTGAAACTCTACGATTTGGAACGACATTGATTGCATTGAAAGCGGAAAAATAGAAGGGCGATGAGAGAAACTTTCCGCTGAGCTTAAATGGGATACGCACGGTGTGCTAGGAGAAGGGCACCCACCTAATAAAACAGAGTTTTTTGTTGAACTTTTCATAGAATATAAAAATAAAAAATCTGGGAACTCCCAAAAGACAATGTTTATTTTCTGAAAAAAAAAATAATAATAATAATCAAACATGCCAATCGTTATTATTTAGAACATTTAATTTTAAATAAAAATTATAGCGTATAATAAATTAAGAGTTTTTGTCGTATGTCCAGTTTTCTTAAGAAGAATTCGCGTTTGTTGTTGTGACACAAGCAGTAAGATCATTCGTTTGGTAAGCACAAAATGCTTTTATTTTCTAGGATATATATATAAATGTTATAAGAAACATTGGGTGCCGGGACATGAGGATATAAAGGGCAACGTAATAGCCGATGAACTAGCCAAGGAGGGCTCTAAGAGACACTTCATGGGTCCAGAGCCCGTATATGGGATTACTAAAAATTCCGCAAGAAGGGAGATCTGGACCTGGTTAGATAAAGAAAGTACAAAGAAATGGAGGTCGACTGAAGGTCAACTCCATACCAAAACGCTGATAGGGGATGGGGATGGTAGTTTCTCTGATAACCTACTCAAGCGCAGTAAGAAACAAGTTAAAACCATTACTGGGTTGGTAACTGGACACTGTCCTCTGAAAAAGCATCTATACAACACAGGCCGTGTAAGCGAACCGTGGTGTAGAAGATGCGAACTACAGGAGGAAACGAGCTTACATGTAATCTGCACATGTGAGGAACTAAAGGTACTCAGGCAGAAATATTTCGGGAGAGATCTATTGGAGCCCTCCGAAGGTCCTCAAGTTTCCACTGGGCAAGATACTGGGCTTTATAGAGCACACCAAGCTGCTCGAGTGGAAATAAGAGAATCAATAGGGATGGTACAATGAGCACCAAGCTCAAGTGCCCACCCTAACTTGAATGAATGAATGAATGAAGAAACATAAAACCTAAGAAATACTAGTTACCCAAATAGACAAAGGCTAGGTGATATCAATATGGGGTCAGCTATATCAAAATCTATTAAAAACCGCCTCTGTTCTGGAATGGAGATGACCAGAGGACACAGATACATGTACTACCAAAGACAAAAGTTTTGACTCAAGTTTGACATAAATAGAGATAGAATCATTGGTGTTTCTTCAGTACGTCAATATTTCTCTCTTTAATTTTCAGTCAAGACTTTGTATTCAATGGTACATATGCTACTACTGCTCAACCAGATGCACAAGAAGACGGTGAAGTTAAAGTCATGTTTCTCCGAGTTTTCAAGTTGGTTGGTAAATAGGTTTTTAAGGCCAACTTTTGAGGTCGACCCTCGAGATATCTCTTACATACATTTTGATGACAGTTTCTTCTCAAAGCGATGTAATATTTTCTTTCAAAAAAATATTGCAGTTTTTGAACAAGGATAGTAATGTTAAGTAATAAATTAAATTTTACAAAGAAATGTCAATGAATGTTTAGCAAAAAAAAAACTATTTGTGTCATTCCTCTGGATTGACCCTCATTCCTCTGATACAAGTTTTTGTATTTCTTTGAAAAAAGATAAAATTAATAACACAGTTTTATTTTTGTTATTAATTTCTCTGCTATTTTGATATTACGGTTCTAAACTGGTGTCAGCAAACTTATTTGCAGTAAAAAATAAACAAAACTATCTATTTTGATGTCTAAAAAATGATTATTTTTGAAGAATGGTCCGGGTATTCTCAATCAAAATTCGAATATGGTGCTGAGCCTAAGCAAATTAAAGTGGAAGAAAATAGCAAGCATTGCATTAAATGATAAACAAACATGGAAAAAAGGCGTGTAACGAAATATGACAAAACGAATACCCGTAGGAGATGGAGAAATATATGCTCGTGTATGAAACAGAAACCAAGCTCATACATAAAGTAAACTCCTTAGTTGAAAAACGAAGAAGGAGAAAAACAAGAAAATTATTTTTGGGACAAAAAACTATTTACATACTTAACAGTAGGAGAGACCTTAAGAGTAATTTAATTCACAAAAGCACATACATTAGCACGAATGAGTGGTTAAAGAAGGAAGTTATTATTTTAGTAACTACTACTAATAACAACCTTTCTAGAAATTGGACTGTTAGTTAGTTTAAATACAATTAATGCCTCAATTTACATATTGTAATCATAAAATAATACTTGTATCCGTTTAAATAATATGCCTTATGCTTATTCTATCTTCTGAATTCTGCTAAAGAACACTTTATTACGTTGATATACATATAAACTTCTGGCCAAAATGGAAATTATATATCATTATAACTACGAAATTTATGAAGAGGAATATGGTTTATTCAATGTTATTTTTGCTTTTTCAAAGGTGGCTCTAGAAGAGAAAAGGCTTATCTAATTCACTTAAAACACTCGTTACGTCTTATTATTCCCAGGTTCTTCGAGTTGGAATGTCATTTCCCTAATTAGATCAGGAACTTGCTACAACACTTCATTCGCGAATTTAAAGAGGAATAAATTTGATGTCTTGTAGCGTTTAGGGAAACGGTTGGAGATGATAGATAGATAGATACATAGATTTATTGCCAATAAACAAATGCATGTTGTCTGACAATACATAAACATATAAAAATATAAATAAACACATTCACACACACGACAGGTCAAAATTTACAATTAGTAAATTCGTCAAATGAATAAAAAGGTTGTCTTAGTAATATCATCTTCAATTTGCTTCGAAATGTAGCTAAATTAGGAGAACTTAATATAAGCGGAGGTAATTTATTGAAAAAAGAGAAGCCCATTAGGTACAAAGAATTTTTGCAGAGAGAGGTATCAGTTTTCGGAAGATTAATACTATTACAGTAATGACCTGGCATTAATAAATATTAAAAATAACGTCGACCACACACGACTCGACCAACAGTCGAATCGACATTGTCATTGTCAACTCGCAGCCG
The DNA here is from genome assembly GCA_004143645.1 of Protaetia brevitarsis. Classification (NCBI taxonomy): domain Eukaryota; kingdom Metazoa; phylum Arthropoda; class Insecta; order Coleoptera; family Scarabaeidae; genus Protaetia; species Protaetia brevitarsis. Next base: position 87,270 of record RXPK01000354.1, read on the forward strand.
TACAAATTGGCGAAGATAAGCCAAATATGAGCAGAACCAGTCATTAACTTTGCCCGAAAAAGGGTGCCTTTCAAGTGTGTTAAATAGAAGTGAATTGGGAATACAATCAAATGCTTTAGATAGGTCGTAACTGACGTGCATTGGTTTTGGGTAAGCATTAGAAAAATGTTCATATTCTGTTTGTCTGTTATGCATTAAATTCTAATTAAATACACTCTACCAGGGCATTTTAATTTCGACGATATTTTCCTTTTTGTTGGGGAACAAAAATCAGAAATACTCAACTTTTCTTTGAAATTTTACTTTTAAACAAGCAAAACTTTTATGGAAATTATCACTACTTTAGAAATTTTGCTTGTGAATATTCCAGACTATATGAACATTTTTTGGAAAAGTTATCCACATTTCGAAATTTTACTGTGATTATTCCAAGTTATATGAAAAACCTTCAAAAAATTACTTGAAGTTAGAAATATTACTTCTAAAAGTAAAATACCTGTCCGGTTTTAGGGCACAAAATTGCTCCAAAATTGTATCGGAATTTTATCAAAAATTTTTGTACTGTGTACTTTTAGTCCACGCTTTTGTTAGAAAAAGTCTAGTATTCAGCCACGATTCATCAGTAAAAACAATACTTTCTTCCCAATTTTCTCAAATGTAAAAAAACTAATGTCGATTAAGAACCTGTGGGGTGTATTTATCGAAAAGCAGGGTAAATCTTGGCTGTTTACTGCAGCTGTCTTGGGCATCGAGTGTGGAATATTTCTTATTGTTAGAAAATAGCTGTGAACTTTACTTCTGACAATGAATTTGTTTGAATGCATTTGTATCCTTAAAATTATTCGTTTCTGTTCTACTCAGAAAGGTGCTATGTCTGGTAAAAGTGTTTCTTAAAAACATTTACAATTATTACACGCATTTCTTAAAAAAGAAAAGAACGCTAAACAATAACGATTCTACCTGACCACCACTTCTTAAGTATGTAATTAGACACCAAGTTGTTTCACCTTTTTACTCATACATCAACGGATATCATTTACCTGTCGGACAAACCCAGGCATATACATACATCAAGTAAATACACTCTTTTATAAAGTGTTGTTGTGTGTGTGTGTTTGTGTGTTCCTTGAAGCATATGTGCATACCTATGATCGTGTTATTCCTACCCACTGTCTACTTGCGAACCCCAGATTTACGCTCCAGTGACCACTGGCATCTATTTTTTTTTTTCTTTTTTGTTAGACTTCCTGTGTCAGAAGCCCATGGGAAACCGCGTACAATCGAGTCACGTGCACCTTGCATGAGTATGCCAAGTTATTTTTAGTACTTTTTTCGTATGTAACAAAAGTTTACAACATCCCTAATGGGACGTATCATACTGTTGAGATTAGGGAAAACCGAAGTATATCTAGTTTTTCAAAACTTGTCGCCATATTTCGTAAGCACGGCTCACTAGGAAACACACGTAAGTGTGTCTCATCGATCGTTGCGATTCCTTGTCGACATGCTCTCCGAAATATCGCTGTTTCTAACGAATATAGAGCGCTGTAAAAGGGTATAGGTAAGTAGCATACGTAAGAGTTCAATCAAACTAAACCTAACTTCACTTGAAACAACAGCTTCCCAAAATGGCAGTTTGTTATTGTTTACATTCGTATCAACACAATTAGTTTACTCATCCGTTTAATCTACATGATTTACTTGTTTTATTTATTTATTTTACGTATTTTATTAGTTTTGAATTACCCCTGCAGTTTTAAAAACATTTAATGAACCATGATATTCTTGTGTAAAAGGTATATAAGATCGGTGGCCAGTGGTCATAACATTTACATACTTTCTTATATATTATATTGTTACGTTTAAGTGAAATGACTCAAATAACCGTGAAAGAAGACACCAATGGGTATCATGTTGTAGTGCCAGTCACTCTCGCAAGATAAATTTTGATGCTAACGATGGTCGCAGTTTCTTGGGATTTCCGAATGAATTTAATATATATGACGCAACAAGAATTAAGAAAGTACATGAATAAGAAGAACTATTGGCGTTGTGCAGAGATTCCTAGTTCACATTAAATCAATTTATTTGTTAGACACACATTTTAAGCTAGATTGCTATTTATCGCAATAACTAACCTAATTCATTTCATGTTCACTTTTTAAAATAATGTGATTTTTGTGTGAACTGCATCATACTGGTATAAATTTTAATCGCATTTATTCACATTATAGACAATTCGATATTATATAGTGTACGTTTGAACTCCATCCAAAAAGGAATAATCTTTGTATCGCACGGAACGATATAGTCATAACTCTTGAACCCTAATTAAAAGTTATTGTGTATTCGTGTCAGAAATTTGAAAGTCCTTTCCACCGAAGCTATTGTATTTTTATTAATTTATTTGGGAAAGAACCACAACATATTTATTCCTGGAAGAATATTTTACACTATAAACATATAAACAAAGATTTATTTCACAAAAAGGAAAGAATATGAATATAATTATCGTAAAACACTTGCAAATATATGTATCACTTAATCAAACATTACTTTACTGGAATCGTGTTTTTTATTACTATAAACTGTTCATAAATATTTGCAACAAAATCAGATTAAAACACGCATAAATTTGTGTATTTTTTAATCTATTTTTCTACTTCTTTTAAATTATAATAAATTATTCCACGCGTTTGAAAATTCCCGGCAACAGCTTTACAAAATGACAGATGGGCTTGAAGGTCATTCAAAACGTACCACTAAAGAACAATGGAATTTTGCGAGCTTGTCCTTAGTTACAGTGTGATACATATCTGTAGCGGTTTCCGCTACACAAAATGGCGACCGCTCCGTTGTATGTTATTGATGTAGCGTTGAATTTTTAGAATTGTCAACAGTTCCCAAACCGCTTGGGATTAAATTAAAACACGGTAGAGTTATTCCAAGGATATATAACATTTAATTATTCTTGATTATTCCCAACCACTGTCAAGGCCAACGTCAGAATAATGACTGCAGTGGCGCCCTCTCTGTAAATTGAGAGTACTGTCAAAACACCAAAGTCGTGCACACAAAAATGTCAAGTGTCACTTCTTGTCTTATCTCTTCGCTAATATAACTCGATATGTCTGACTACTCGCGCAAAGTATGTATTGTATATCATGCTGAATTGATGGGAAATACAATTTTCTCATCACACACTGCTCTATATTATTTAATGGTTCTTATAGCCACGTAATATATGTTGCATTAATTCTGAGTACCACCATTACCATTACGTGACGTTTAAACTGTCAAAATTCCTCTACATAATGCTTTATCTATCCTACATCCCCGGCAATTATACATAATTTCCATTACGCAGCAATCTCCCCCACCCCACCCCTAATCTATTCCCCTTTCTCTATTCCCCGTGTTCGCGGGAAATATATGCAAATGTAGGGCCTGTTAAGAATCGTACAGCCGTTACGTTCCCGCCTTGTTTCACACAGACGCGCACAGACGACATATGCCGTGACAGGTGGTTAAATATAATACACACATACACACACTAACTTGATTCGCTTGGCAGGTTCACCTTGCTCCCATACTCCCCTGTCTTGCGTTTCGCGCTAGGTAAAATACAACCTACATAGAGACGGTTAAACGGTGCTTACAGCGGAAACCGGTACAGGTTCCTACTTTACCGCGAGCGCGAAAACTCACGTCAAATTCGTAACCCTAAACATCAGTCAGTAGCGAGTCCAGGCAGTGTTGTTGTTGCTCATTAAGATTTGTGTGTTCTCTTATTGTACGGCTCAAGATGTTGTTCCTTTTGTGCGTGCTGTGTGTTCGTTTGTGATTGTTTTTTGCGTGCGCGGAGTGACGGTGTGTTGAGCGAAATGTATTTCGCTAGCAGCGGCAGAAGTGAAAGGGATAAGCGAACGATCTTAGTAGGATGTTTCCTATTCCTGGCGCTGAGTTACCCCCACGGAACTTCAACGGGTATTTAGGATTGTATATTATTTGTTCTTGCTCATACGTTAAGCGTATTTATGTATAGTGTTTGTTAATTCGCACGGTTTAAATGCGCAAAATTAGCTTGAATATTATGAAAGGACGTACGCTTGACGTTTAGCAAGATTACAGTTTTCTGTAATTATTATATATTCATTTTAACATATTTACGTATTATTTTGAAATTAATTAATATTTATTTTCATGGGAGAAATTATTGATGCCGCTTTTTATATGATTATACTTAGAAAATAATTGACAGGTTTTCAAAATGGGTCTTTTTTTGTTGCTCTAAATTTGGTATAGGTAAATGGCAACTTCTAAATCGAATCATTCATTCAATACACTGATTAATAAAAGAAAAAGATACATATACTTAATTATTCAGTAAAACACGTTTTGATAAAATTATAGCGATACATATTTTGGAAGGGCTCATTGTAGATACAAACATTATTTTGCTGTATTTAAATGTTTTTTTTTTTCTCACTGGCTTTACATTAGTTAACTGTTTCGAGCGCCTGATGTATCTGTCATTTTAAAACAGCGGTTCTTAAACTGTGTTTTGCGGAATCCTAGAGTGTTTGTATAATATTTAAAAGAATAACTTAAAAGAAATACTTAAATTTTAAAAAAATAGAATATAAATATCTAGTTCTCGTTTCCATTTACCAATTCGAATAGTCGATGTAATACAGTTCTATATTGCTATCCCTGTGGGATAATTCTTGGTATTCTACAACAGCTATGAAAAATTGATATGTGACTTATGATAGGTTAGGATTCAGATAATTCTAGAAATACAAGTATTTCTGAATATAAAATCATTATTTATAAAGAAAAATTATCGGCTTTAGTACAGGGTGTTTCGCAACCTTGGTATAATCTTCAATTTTGTTTTCAGAAATACGATTCTTCCACTATTACTTTTAAAAATATCAATTGCAAATTTTAAGCAAATAAGATGTAACATCTGCATGAAAAATACATATATTGATTTTCGTTTATATACAGGGAACAGGCTTTTATGTTTGAACGAACATAAATATTAATGTTAAGTTATTTTTGTTAGTTGAAGTAAGCAAAACAAATTAAATATTGATTTGTGTCAATATAAATACAGTTAATTCTCCACTGAATCCATAAAATATGTTGATCTAACAGGTTTATTTGGTGTTGGCAATACATAGTTAAAATAAATTCACAAAACTGTTCTCTCTTAACGTGGTCTTGCTCATTCAAACGAAATTTGAACCAAGCGGAAAGAATACTGCTTCATTTTATAGTTCTCTAAAATTCTGTGTATTGAATCTTTTGAGATTCTTGATTCCGAAGAAGCTTGTCTAAACGATGCCGTTGGACATGGTCAAAAGTAAGCCATAACGTCAATTATTGTATTATAACCATCGACAATAGGTTTTCTTTTGCGGATTGTAGGTTTGACTGAGTTCTTTTTAAAATTTTGTACTGTACGTTTTAAAACAGTTACGGTCTGGATACTGTAGAGCGAAAGTATCACGAGTTCTTGATATTACTTTGTTACATTCTTCATAGATAATAAATACATTTAATAAATCTTCGTTTGTGTACATACTTAGGACGAACTGGCATTTCTGTTTACACAATATTGACAGCACGCGCGTATACAGGGGGAGGGGAGGGTAATGGGGTAATTAATCCTTCTTAATAAATATTATTATTATTATTATTAAATATCACTTTGAAATATCTGGATTTCACAATTGTCAATGACACTTGATTAATTAAAATTGCACTTAGGATCAATTTAAAAATTAAGATTAATCCTCGATTAATAATGGAGATTTAACTTTTATGATCCAGAACAGTAGATTAAAATATATTGATTTTGTAATTGAAGCTCACCTGGTGCATAAACTTACTAAGAGAATTTTACTGTGTATTAAAAGAATTTAAATTTACCTTTTACTATTATCTTATAGGGATGTAATTTACAGTAATTACGGCCTGGATTTCTATGATTAAGTAGGTAAACTGTATCCTTTAAATTGGGCGTTTGGTAATTATCGGCACAGAAGGTGCAATAAAATTATTACAGACGTTAAAAGTAACATTCTTCTATTTTGAAATGCACTATGTAATTTGTAGACATTATCATTAATTAATCAGTCTAGATTGAGTCTCACCCTAAGGTCTGTACGTATCTTATTTATGCACTTGTTTTGTTTGTAATTTATATATACTTTATATTTATTTTTAATTAACATTTGGTATAAATGGTGCAGACTAAATGACAAAGGCGTATTATTATTATTAGAGGCTGGATTATATGCAAAGAAATACTGGAATATATGCATCGATTTTTGAGAAAATATGCATAAACCTGGCGCATATATGCAAAAAAATTGCGACAATATGCAAAATGTTTACATAAAATAAATAAGAGTTTTTCAAAATTGTTTGTAAAAGAAAGTTTTGTCTTCTATCAGAATACATATGTTTCGAAATAGGAAAGCTTCTTTCAACATCCACAGATATAATTGGTGCATTTTTTAACTTTGCAATACATTCTAAACTAAAATTAAAGTCGAAATCGTTTACTGTTTCACCTTCCAAAATTTTCTTAACTTTCTTCAATTTCAAATACCCCGCATTTTTATTTATCACTTTTTTAAATTTATCGTATATAGAATTACCTACTGTACCCTTAACCTTCTTACATAGCATATCAAATTCGTCTACTATTTCGACTGATTCCGAGAGCGACATCCCTTGCGTTTCTAGTTTACGAATGGAACTTGAAACAAGGCTATAATTTGACTTAATACAAAAGGTTTTGTAGCAATTCTGTTGCTGTTACTATCTTTTTACAGTTTTCTAGAGCAATGCAGTCAGCAGTGATTTCAAGAATTACATTTTTTACTCCTTCAAAATTATCGGCAAAAAAAATGCAGCCTCTAACCATTTACCCCATCTCGTAATAATCGGTTCAGGAACCTACTTAACACCGGGAAGTCGCTCCTTATAAAATTGGATTCGTAAAGGTGCTTTTAAAAATACTTTTTTGACATTGCTAATTAAATCATTAATCAAAGGGAATTGATTCCTAATGTCTTCGACTACACGATTGAACCCCTGAGCTAAACAAGTGGTATGAATAGTGTTACTATAAAAAAAATTTAAATTTTGCGCGGCTTTTATCATGTATGGTGCAGCGTCGGATAACATTAGTAAAATTTTTTTACAAGGTATACTTCCAGGTAAAAAGAAATTTGATAAACCTTCTTGAACGAATTGGGCAATTGTCACATTATTTGTTCTTTGAAGTTCTTTAAAATAAATTAAATACGATTTACCTACAATATCTTCATGAAGAATTCCTATTAACAAATGGGCAATATAACGGTCGCACTTATCCGTACTTTCATCTACCATGATATAAATAAAATTATTCCTTACCAATTGTTGAATTTCGGCTATTGTTTGCTGGTAACAAGATGTGACATAATTTTTTCGTAAGGTACTTTCGTCAGGTATTATGTTTGCAATATTTTGCAGAAAATGATTTCAAATTAATATGTTTAATCTGCTAATGGTATGTTAGACGAAATTAATGCGTTACACAGATTCGTATTATATTCTTCTTTTCTGAGTTTCGTGAAGTTGATGCTACACATTGACGTACAGATTGCTGCCACACATGCGGATCGCTTTAGTTTTTCACATTTCCAATATATGATGGAGTTTAGCGTGTTGATCAATCAGTATTTTCTTTTAGAAGACACCTACAACAACAATTGTCGTTTTATATCAAGAGTTAAAGAATTTAGAAATGATTATAAAGGTTTTAGTAAAATTAAACTTACCAGTTTACTGCATCCTTTACCAGTTCAGGATATGACTTAATCCATAAAGAAATTTTGTTCGCTATACAGTCGCGAGCAAATGTTATAGGCACCCTAAATTTTGGCCGAATATCACAGTAAGAAATGAGAAAATAAGAACTTGTAGGTAATACATTATAAATGTTTTAGTATTTTAAGAGATCTTATTAATTTGTTGCATATTAGAGTGTTTTTAGTACAGCTATAATACTTTTTAGATGGGAGGGGGAAAGTGACTTCTCGAAGACTTGCAAATATATAAAAAAAATAAAATATATTTACAAGAACTATCTATAAAGACTATTGTAACCATAAAGACGATTATATAAACGTTGAAATAACTGTCACAAAAAAAATGCAAGAAACGTGAAACCCATAACATTTGCTCGCGACTGTAGTCATTGTATGTACGCAGAGTATTTAAAAACGTAACACAATTACATGCTGTTTCGCTCAAAGATATTCAATGAATGAATAGTTTATTTGGGAATTAATAATAATAAAACGTATTTACCACATCCCTTCTGCTAGGCGAAATTAAACACGTGCAGTTCTTGGAAAAAAAACCATTAGAGAAACCAATGTAAAAGATTTATCGTTCTGAGAATTGTCGGTTGTCGATCTACATTAAGAATTACTAGGAATTTTTACTAATAGAAAGGATAAGAGAAAGCTTAAATATGAAATATATGCAACTTTTGTAAAAATATTCATAGAAATGCCTAAATATGCAATATATGCAATCACTAATTAGCGCTAATAAAACTTCAATTAGTGTAATACATCTACATATAGACTATAATTAAAGATATGCAAAAAATAAAATATATGCACTTTGCATATAATCCGGTCTCTAATTATTATTATTTTGTTAATACCATTTTACCTTGTCTACTCAAGAAACAAAATACTTAATATTTTCTCGTTTATTTACAGCGCCAAATGTAGAAGTGAAAGCCCTAGTCGGTACAGAAATTGGATTACCCTGCCACGTGGACACCGATTCTTGTGGCGAACTGCACAGTGTTAAATTCTACAGGGAAGCGTCCAGGATATTCGTCTACAGCCAAGTGGGCGGGATATCCAGGGGAGAAGGAGACGCCATGAAACGGTAAGTACTGAAATCTGCGATCGAAAAAAAGATTTATTCATGAATATTTTCCCCGATATTAACGAACGACGGGAAACATGGAATCATGGCACGGAGCAAATGTAAGCACTCAAGATCCCTCCCCTAATTAATCCCAGGATCGCTGTATACCTACAGTCAGCGTTTCCTTTTACCAGATTAAGTATTTGCCGAAAATCCGGCGCGCCTAAATCAACTTCTAATACCCGGGCACGAAGTTTTTCGGGTCGGAATCGGCTTGCGACATATTCGGGCGAATTTAAGCTAATTACACGCATCTGGGAGCCTCGGAGGCTCTCAAGGAGCGAGCGAACGGAGGAGATCTCGGTCGTTGATAATGCCGCGAATATTTCGTCTTGGCGTTCCTCACACATTTCGGTTGGGAAGATAAGATAAGGACGTCGTGCTTCGTCGTAGAGGAGTATCTAGGAGGCGTGGGAGGCTTTATATTTATGGTTCGGGAGATCGCGTAAAGCCTTTTGATTAGTTTGGCGGGGAGACGCAAAACACTGGAGGGCAATATGTATTCAAGATGTGCTGTATATGTATTAGGCATTGTATTCATTTAGGAAAATGCAGTTCAGTTTGTGAAAATTTTCTCGCATTTATGATAAAGTATTAGTTTTTTTTTGAATTATATTTATAGTATCTCAAACAAAAATGTTTCTTTAAAGAGAGAGTATGATTGTTAGTATAGTGATTTTATAAAATTGAAGGTCTATCCATATGGATATACCTCTAACACCCTCAATTATAGATGTATATCTATATCAAATCAAAAAAAAATACTGCTGTGTACTGATTGTAATAATGAACTTGCAAAATGAAATTTTAAAATGGAAAAGAAAATTAAAATAGCTAGCTCAACGGAAAAAACTTTAAAGGGTGCAAAAGAACTATTAACCTCAAAGTTACCCTCGCGAATTAAAACTTAAATCTAACCACGAAAAGTAAATTGTGAGTGAAAGAAAACTGACTTTCTTAATTACCAAAAAAAAAAAAAATGAAAAGGTTTAAAATAAAATAAAAGAGCAGAATTTTTTTTTTTAACACAACGAAGATAATTAATAAACAAATTTATTTTACAAAATGGGTAAAATTACAACTTGTGCAGAAAAAAACCGTGAACTGAAGGTTCTGGCCTAAATTAAAAACTGCACTTGATTCTAAATTACATTAGGACAATGCTATTTCCTATACAAAGCAAAAGTTTTGTTTGTTCAGGAAGATAATCCTAAATATACCAATATCAATTCACGTGGTTTCAAATTAAAACAAACTAAATTAAGCGTGGACAATTTCTAGAAATTTACAAAAACAAAACTAAAATGCAAGTACAAAGTTTCTACTCACCCAACTGAGGTGATAGATAATTAAAAAGAAGAAACAGCAAAATTGAAAAACAGAAAAATTAACTCTTTAAACTAAAATGAGAAAATTGCAGCTAAAATATATCTTCCTGCACAAAAATAATATATGATCTTATACCTACAACGTGTACACGTCAATATACTAACAACTATTACAAAATGAATTCCTTGATGGACTAAATATTTAAAGAAATAAAATCTCAATATCAAATGAATTACAAAATGGCAACAATGATTTACAAAAATACGTCTACTCACGTTAACAGTCGACCAAGGAACTGCTTGACAAAGCTCTACAATGCAGTCGTAACATGACATACAACGCAAACGCACAATTCACCGACAAAATCTAGTAGAATAAGCATTAAACAGAACTAGCAAACGCTAGACAAATAAATGAATGGAATTAAATTAAAAAACTTAATGTATTATACCTATATTGCTAATTCCCTATTCTAATAATGGGCAAGAAACGTGACCAATAATATGAGAGGCATAGATACAGAGTCAGTTAAATGGAGAAAGTTCGTATACTTTTCCATTTGCATTTCGTGCTATGGCATAAAAAACAAAAGAGCGCTTGGTTGCTAAGATACGACTACGGCATGTATTTTTTAAAATGGAACACCCGATATCTTTTTGCATTTTTGAGTTTCTCTAATCATTGGCTATAACAAAGTATAAAACGACTTTTCTGTAAAATCACGATTACGAGAGTTATAAAGAAAATCATGCGCAGTTCATTTGAGATGTTCACAAAACATTCTACAATGGCCAATTTCTTTGTTTGACGAGAGGAGTCGATTAAATGGAGAAAGTTCGTGTACTTTTCCATCTGCATTTCGTGCTATGGCACAAAAAACAAAAGAGCGCTTGGTTGCTAAGATACGACTATAGCTCGTATTTTTTCAAATGGGACCACCCCAATATATTGATAAACATGGACAGCTGTGCGGTATTTAAACTTCTTACAAAACGATTTATTTACTTATTTGGAACATTTACCATTAGAAATTCGTCGTAAAATATTTTTTCACCACGACGGAGCACCATGACATAATGGATTTGCTGTTACAGAGTATTTGAACCAGTAGTTTGATCATTGGATCGGAAATCGAGGCCCGATATTATGGCCGGCTAGGTCACCCGACTTATATCCCTTGGATTTCTTTTTGTGGGGAGCTGTTAAAAACACAGTGTATGATACACCATCCGTTGATTTGGAAAATTTAAAAATCAAAATTACATAGTGTATTCGTGATTTTAATGAACAAACAGTGCAAAAGGTATACAGTACTCTGGTGCGAAGGATAAACCTGTGCAGGGAAAGTAATGGCAGCTATTTTGAAGCAAAAATTTAAAACATTTTTAGTTTTTGTTTAATATCTACTTCCCATTTGTTGTAATTAGTACAATAAACACTGTTTCCGTTATTTATGCATCCAAGTGGCAACACTTAAAACATGATTAATTCAAAAGTGTCTATCTACATGTTCATGTGATAGTTTGTAACTTCAAAAAACAGAAAAAGTTAGCCATTGTACAATGTTTTGTGAACACCTCGAATGAACTGAGTATGATTTTCTTTATAACTCTCGTAATCGTGATTTTACAGAAAAGTCGTTTCATACTTTGTTATAGCCAATGATTAGAGAAACTCGGAAATGTAAAAATATATTGGGTGTCCCATTTAAAAAAATACAAGCTATGGTGGTATCTTAGCAACAAAGCGCTCTTTTGTTTTTTAGCCATTGTACAATGTTTTGTGAACACCTCGAATGAACTGAGTATGATTTTCTTTATAACTCTCGTAATCGTGATTTTACAGAAAAGTCGTTTCATATTTGTTATAGCCAATGATTAGAGAAACTCAGAAATGTAAAAATATATTGGGGTGTCTCCCATTTTAAAAAAATACAAGCTATGGTGGTATCTTAGCAACAAAGCGCTCTTTTGTTTTTTATGCCATAGCACGACATGCAAATGGAAAAGTATACGAGCTTCCCCCATTTAACTGACTCTGTATCTCTAAAAATAAAAAAAGTTAGCTATTGTAGAATGTTCCCGTGAACACACTGTATAACTTACTATTACATGAATAAATAAATGTCCACAATCTCTATATATCTCTTTTAACTTTACAAATATAACTAACTACTTAACATCCAGAATCCAAACTGTTTGCTACAATGGTTATACTTCGGAATTATACGTTGCAACATCAGGTGTTCCACAGGGCTCAAATTTGGGTCCTTTGCTGTTTTTGATTTTTATCAATGATCTTCCCGGCGTCATTTCGTCTCACAAACTTTTATTTGCAGACGATTTAAAATTATATCGAAGCATCAGCGATTCTAGGGATTGTACTGCTTTGCAGACAGATTTAAATCGGCTCTCTTCATGGTGTGAATGCAATAGCTTGCCCCTGAACATAGAGAAATGTAAAATTGTTACTTTTACTAGAAAACTTAATTTCATAACGTACAATTACAATATAGACAACGTCAACTTGGCCCGGACCGAACTTGTTAGGGACTTGGGTATTTTGTTTGACCGCAAGTTAACTTTCACAAATCATATTGAAACAATTTGTAAGCAAGCGAGACAGAGCCTTGGGTTTGTTGTTCGCCATAGTCGATGCTTTTCTAATGTATTTCTTCTTAAATCTTTATACTTTTCTCTGGTAAGATCGCGGTTAGAATATGGAAGCCTTATATGGTATCCATACTATATGGAATCCAAATGTCAATTGGAGAAAATACAGCGTAGATTTGCTAAATTTTTGTGGTTTCAAATAAATAACACCTATCCACAGAGGAACTTCGACCACTCCATTCTACTATCTCGCTTTGATATGCCATCGTTGTCATATAGGCGTATATGTACTAGTGTATGTTTTTTGTTCAACCTAGTCCACGGCTTTGTCGATTGTCCTGAGCTTTTGGCCCAGTGTAACTTCTTGGTGCCTCGAATGTCCACTAGACCCTCCGCTGCCTTCTATTTACCGTTTGCTAGAACCAATTTGATGCTCAAGTCGCCCTTATATGTCATGTGTAACAACTACAACAAAATCTTTCACATACATGATATACATTTCAATAGCTTAAAACAGTTAAAGTTATCCCTCTCCGAACATTTTGACCAGTTTGTTCCCTACACCGTAGTTAATTTTTGTTCTATTGCTATTACTGTAAGTCTACACTAACTGTTAACTTTAGTTACATTAGTTGACCTACTTCTATTTTATTTATTTTTTTATAATCTATTGTACATTGTACCTATATTGTCCTGTAATTAGATTTTTTTTTTTATCTGTTGGACAAATATATATTATTATTATTATTATTAAAAAATATCATGCAAGTTTATTTGTTTAGTTATTTACAATATATATACTATTACTAAACTATATACTAAACAAGAAATTTGCTCTCGACTTGCTGTATTACTTAATACTTCCGGAAGTTGAAAGCGTTTTTAAGTGAGTCTCCAGATGAGATTTTAGTTATCAAACTTCATCATTTTTATCGTATTAATTTAGCTGCAATGGATCTCGAGGAAATAATAGTGGACAAATGGTAAACATCCTGCATCTTTGTAATGAAACAAAATTTACACGCTCCATTTTTGCTTATTTTTAGTCATTAAATTTAGAGTACGCTCCTAAGGTTTGAATAAAACGATACGAAACAGCTTGTATATCGTTTACTGCGGCCCCACGTTGGGCGCCAAAATTAATATATCTTGGCGCCCAACGTGGGGACGGGCAATGAAAGTGACGATTAACTAGTTTCTAGTATTTTTGTATATATATTTTACCTACACGTATGTGCTGTTAATTTCCCTTTCTGTCCAATTCGTTTCGTTTTGAAATTATCTAATTTCCAATGGCGAGTGCAAATTTTCATATATTAGCTTGCTGTATGTACATCAAAAGGACGACTAACGCAAATTATAAGACTGCGTTTCCGCGCTGATTATACACATATGTAATTCATACACGTATTCCGCGAACAAGTTAAATTATATCACGACCTCTCCCCGAATCGCACAGCAGCAGCCGACGAACGGCGCGCGAGCATCGGCGTCGTTTCAAAACTCCCGACTATAATTAACTTCCCGGCCATGCATGGAGTGGAGCGGCAAAAAAAAAATGAGCAAACGAGATCGCGCTTCTGATTTCGTTCGCTCCATTGTTATTGGCCCTGTTTTCGCCATAAGTTCGCACGTCCAGAATCATATATGTGTAGGAAGTATACGCATACACAGAACGTTGCCCGAATATTCTATAGCTGGAAATGGCGGGGATGAGCGAGTGTGTGCTGTTCGAGTCTGCTGCAACCTAATTATCGCATTGTAAGGGGATTCCTTGCGTCGGCTCTTACGCCCACATAGCAACGTACGAAGTGTATAGGGGCAAAAAAAAAATTAGATTGCACTCGACATGTTTCGAATAAATACATTAATGTGAATATACGGCTACGTATGTAGGATAAAATCAAAAAAATGTGCGTGCTATATTTTTAGTTAGGATTGCATGATGGGTATGAGCGCGTATTTTAAAATTATTTATGACATAATTAGTTTTGAGAATATATATGTGAGTTTTTTTTTTATCATGGGAGCCGTCTGACATGGAGTCTTCGGAAATATTGCAACCTCTTGGTTTTTGGTATTTAGTCTGCCATTTTTGTTACCCATTAAATTATACCAGCCATCCATAACCTTGCACAATCTTTACAGGTTTCTGGTAGTTGGTCGAAACTAATCCCCTGATGGGTTTGTTTTGGGCTTGCCATAGGCCAAAAAGTGCCTATCCAGAGTTTTGCATTCATACATAAAGTGGTATGCGTTCTTTGTCATCTCATTCCCCAATCTCCAGTGTTGATTCCAATTTTCTGTAGGTATCCTTTCAATCTACAGTTTCCTGTTAGGAGACCTGTTACGATGTGAACATAATTTCTTCTGAGCTGCAGTAGATCTTCAGTCTTTTGTTTTGATGATCCTTCAATGAAGATCTTACCATAAATTTGTCTGGTTATATTACTCTCGGGTTTTTCTTTGACCCAATTTACGAGCTCTCGTGCTGTGTTTTTTAGACACTTCTAGAACAAGTTCTAGGCTTATATATGAAGTGGAGGATCCTTTTCTTGCTAGCTCATCGGTTTTTTTCGTTTCTTTCGATTGCCGAATGGTCCGGCACTAACAGTAAAGTGACTTTGTTACGATCTGTCAGGCTATTCGATTAGATTAGATTGAGGCCACGAACCTGTTTCACCGCGACCTCTTCAGATCTATTCTGATCCTCTTTTTCCTAGAAGACACTTATCTTTGCAGCTCCTTTGTGTAGCTGGTAGCTGTGGGGGTTCTCCACGCTCATTATTAGAAGCGCAGCCGTCACATTGACACTACAGTGATCAGTGAGCAAATCTACTTTATTTTCATTGCATTCAGCTTTCTATTCCTTTATAAATCCCTTTTGCCTGTTTTCTACCTCGATGACCTTTGCCACCAGTCTCACCAAGATATTTCACATTCTACTGCTTGTTACAAAATTACCTGCATAGTATGGTACATATTATACAGTGAGGACGCGTGGGTTGGAACAAATTTATTTAAAAATCAGGGGTTTGTTTTTTAGAAAAACGCTGGGGTACGCCGATTTTTGTTTTAGCTGGGGATTTTTTCATGGTACATTCATATATATTATCGAACGAATTATGGATGGATGTATATTATGGTTATGATATTAATAAGAAATTTGAATCTTTCTTGAATATTCTCACATATCATTACGACAATGCCTTTCCTATCACTCGAAGATTTCCTAGAGAATCTCATAAACTATGGGTAACTAATGAAGTTAAATGCTCAAGTACTGCATTACACGATTTGTATATATTGCAAAAACAGTATCCGGAACTAAAAAATTATTACAATGAGGCTAAGAAGCAACATAAGTCATTGGTTACAACTACGAAAATAAGCTTTAACAATACCTATATAGTCAGATCAGCTAATCAAACTAAAGCGATGTGGAATTTGATTAAACAGACAACTAACGCACCTGAAAAAACCACAAAGAGAACATTGTTTTGTGTGAGGATGGGATCATAATTAATGAACCGCAGACTATAGTAAATAAATTTAATAATTTCTTTCAAACTATACCTTTCCAAGTAATATCGCAAACACCCCCAACTGTTTTACCTAATCCGCACGTCAATTATTCGTCATCACTATTTCTTTATGCCTGCACACCTGAGGAGGTATGCGACGTTATTAGTAAATTGAAGAACAAGTTCACAACCGGACCTGATAACATTGCACCAGCTATCATTAAAGAATTCAGGCATTACTTGACCGAAGTGCTGGTCTATTTAATTAATTTGTCTTTCACAACCGGTATTTTTCCAAATGTCTTAAAAAAATCTGTAATTGTACCAGTACACAAAAAAGGTGACAAAAAGTTGACTGAAAATTATAGGCCAGTAGCACTTACTTCAACTATATCAAAAATTTAGAATACTGCATGCTTGAGAGACTGAATTCATATTTAGATAAATTTGAAATTATTACTAAAAGCCAACACGGTTTTAGAAAACATAAATCAACATCAACCGCCCTTATTGAGTTTTACAGTCAAATTCTTACCATCATCGAAACACGTAGGGTGCCTGTAGGTATTTTTTGTGATCTCCAAAAAGCTTTCGACTGCGTCCAACACGATCGGCTAATCGAAAAGTTAACTTGGTACGGAATTAGAGGCAAAGCAGCAGACTGGTTTGCTTCATATTTTCAGGGTAGAACACAATTTGTGAAAATGAGTTTTAAGTCGTCTAATGGTGTCAATACTGCTTACCACTCAGAATGGCTTCCTGTTCAATGCGGTGTAATACAGGGTTCTGTTTTGGGCCCTACTCTGTTTAACTTATATATTAATGATATTGCGTTGTTTCTTGCTGACATTTATTTAACTATGTACGCTGACGATATAGCAATACTAGTAGCACCAGACGCGGACACCACAACAACTGAATTATCCGTTAATAGAGTAGTCAACGTTCTCTATGAGTGGTTCTCACAAAACAAGCTTGCGTTGAGCTTGGACAAAACTAAATATATGTTGTTTCATGCCCGACAGAAGAAACCCTATAGCATTAATGTAAGATTAGCTGACAATACTTTAGCAACATGCGGTACCACTAAATTCTTGGGAGTTAATCTAGATTCAACTCTTTCTTGGAAAGAACATTGCTGTGACCTAATAAAAAAATTACATGCTAAGAGTTATGCTTTTAGGTGCCTACGTTCACAATTACCTGTTGCGACCTTACTCTCCCTGTATTACTCCGAAATTCATTCACGGTTACAATATGGTATATTACTGTGGGGCTCCTGTTCTACCATGCAGCAAGTCTTCCTGGCGCAAAAATCTGTAGTAAGATGTATAGCTGCAGGAGTGAAATTTTTCATTTTGTGAAACAACGAAGTTATCTGTGTAGGTGTTGTCAGTTTTTCCAGAGATTTATTTAGTTTTACTGTGGAATTGATCATATCTAATGAAGTATCGCTATTAGCAACATCTATTATTCGAGTAAAATGGGGGGAGAGGTGCACAATGGCTTCTTGTTTTTTTTTAAGTGCAAGTTCGAGGAGTCTGCTGTTTCGGTAATCTCTACTACTTGTGAACTCATATTAAAATCGGGAGGAATAGCAGGTTGCGTATTTGAAGCAGTGCTGGTGAGTGACATATCGTCATAAAATTCAGTTAGAGTGTTTTTGTTGAGAGCTATTCGTGCAATTTTTTTTCTGTCTTCTGAAGTTATTAAAGGAGCAATTGTACATTACGTTGTATAAATATTCAACTGCACATAAATCAGAAAATATTAAAGAATAGAATTAGAGTCAAATACAACAAAATCCAGCCACAAACTTTAACTAAAGGTTATTACAAGAAATTGAATATCGACTTGCCTATTGTCAGGAAGTTAATGGTCAACAATTTGAACATTTAATTACACTTCTAATAAATTTATATCGCCATATCGTCTGTGAATAATAAATTGTTAGGATCACCTAATTCATTCTAGACTTTTCTATTAATTAATTGCATAAATAAAATCCACGTTCGACAAAAACCTAACGAGTGTGATTTATCAAAAACGTTGCGAGTACAAGATACCAGATGGCGCCACACTCGTAACAATCGTCAGCGATTAATTTTATCTGCGCAAAAAATTCGTCAACACTCACAACCTCGACGTTTTTCGTACATAATGTAACAGAACGTAACGGCATCCTATCAAATTTATTTCGCGCACGGACGGCGTCGAAGATTTAAACCAGGCGCGGTTTTGCGCCAGCATTCGCGATCCGATATTTACCGGTGATATATTGAGCGCCCGCACGATTACTTAAACGAACTAATTAACAAATTACCCCTCGGCAGAAATTATATCTCGCGGCTTACGTTGTTTTAACAGCGCCAGTTGCCAAATTGTGGTGTTCAGTTTTGGCCTGGCGCAGCCGTTGCATTCAGCGCGTGCCCTTTTGCATGCTAAATAGAACGGAATACGTGCACCACATGTAAGTGTATCTGATATAAATACATAGTGTTGTCGATAATAATAAATACATACAATGTCGTGGCTTGCGAGAAAATAAAGTGCTTATGGTCGCTGCAATTCAATTCTTTATTAGTCCCAAGATCAATTCTTATGAAAGCTAATTGAAAAGATTTGAGAGAAGTTGGAATTAGTGATTATTTAAATATGACGGCAGCTACCATGATCATGACGATTATACCATCTTATATTGAGTATAATAATAAATAAATAAAAATAGTTTTATGCTGTAATTCTGTGCATTCATATCGTAAAATCTGTAAGTTCCGAGTAATTGCAAATAATTTTTTTATAGATAGAAAATAAATGCAATTTTAAATACATATTTTGTAGACAACCTTAGGATATCTACAGCAATAATATCAATTATCTGTCATTGTTATTTGGCATCTTTCTGTGGTTACCGAAAATTTATAGTATTATTTACTGAAAAAAACCGAAATACTTATGCAAACACTGAAAACGTTTAGTGTAGTATTTCATATAAGCAATTACTATCATTTTTATTTTACCTACTCTTTATTATTCGTTGTTCTCCAATTTCAAAATCTACTTCAAAACCTTCGGTGCGTGCATGTAGTATTATCAGTTTTTGACTAACGGTTTCCACTTTAATGCCGAAAACAAAGAAATATAATAATTTTCAATAAAAATAATGTCTGCTAAGTGATTTACAGAGAAAATGTTTGTAAAATTTTATTTATTATTACTAGGTACAGTCCCTTGCAACAACAATTGTCACACTGAAATCGTACGTTTCAGTTTTCGCTATGTTAATTATGCAAAAATTGACCAAACTGTCTGAGCATCAACCGAATTTGCAAATAGTACTGCAGTTGAGCTGCTAAAAGCGAAAAAAAAAGGAAATATGTAATTCAATAAAACAATATTTGGAAAAATTGTGTTTTTTAATTTTTTTTAAATACATATGTTTACAAAAAATTGCATGCGGCCTCAGAAAGGAATTCTAAGCAACTTTTTCAAATAACTTTTTTGGATATCACGTCATCTAACCTCACTTTTTGCAGATTCACGGCATATTTTTTAAATTTACCGCCATACTATTGTCACGTGACATGTGTCAAAATAAATTTTGGGGTTTCTAGACATGTACAACCTATTCCCCCAAAAAAGTTTTAATATATTTTAATAATAAAAATTATTTCCCATATGTTGCAATATTTATGCCGGTCACTGTATAATATTTAAAGTTAAATAAATAAATCCTTTTGCTCTTTCCGGATACCGTACTGTATACTTGTGTAAAACATAGAAAACTATAGACCGATTGCAGTTGCAAGTATTTTTTCAAAAATAATTGAGAAACTGGTAGCTGCCAGAGTGTATTCTTTTCTTACAAAATATAAATTAATTCCAAATTGTCAACATGGTTTCAGACCTGGTTTTTCCACAGAGACTGAAACTGTTGAATGCGTGCAATATATCCATGAGGAGATGGACAGGGGTAGGCTTGTTGTGGCGGTGTTGTTTGACCTAACGCGAGCTTTTGATTCTGTTGATATATCACTTTTATCAAAAAAAAATTACGATATCGGCATACGAGGTGTCATGAATGATTGGGTAGTATCTTTTCTTGAAAATAGAAAAATCGTTATCAGAATTGGTGAGGTAAGGTTGGATGAATTCGGCATGGATATTGGCACCCCTCAGGGTAGCTGCCTTGGCCCGCTATTATTCTTATTATTCATAAATGATCTCCCAAATCATATATCGGTTGGAAAGGTGTTCTTATATGCAGATGATTCTTGCATAGTAATATCTGATTATAATAAGGATAATCTTGTTTATAAAATCGAAACTGTTATAAAGGAATTTAATACATGGTGTAGAACTAATAAACTTATGGTTAATAACGAAAAAATCGTTATTACTGAATTTTTCAATAAATATAGAAAATCTAGTCTAAAGGACATATATTATAATAATACGGTGATCACTGTTGCCCGAGTGTGCAATCTCCTTGGTACCTACCTTGATTGCCACTTGACTTGGGAGACTCAAGTGGAAAATGTTTGTTGTAGGCTCCAAAATGCTTATTATATGATGCATACCCTGAGGGAGGTTTTAAATACTGAGGCTCTTTTGAGCGCTTATTACGCATACGTTTACCCAATAATTCCTTATAACATAAATGCTTGGGGTCAGGCTAGAGACTTTCATCGGGTTTGTATTACAAAAACGTATTATTATACATTAAGATTAATTTTTAACTTTACAGCACAGGCTTCTTGCAAGGATGCATTCATTTTCATCATGTTCTTACCACGCTTCTATTTCTGTACAAATGCTAACATATATGTTATTGTAACAAACATAAATTTTCAACTCATGCGGATAATCATGAATATGGAACTAGAAATAAACATAATTTAACCTACATTAAACCTAATCATTCTTTTCATTTTAAATCTCCACTTGTTGTTGGCTTTAAGCAATTTAATAGACTTCCCAGAGAGATTGCCCAGTCCAGTTCAGTAAGCATCTTTAAAAATAAAGTAAAACACCATTAACGAATGAAGGATTCTACAGTATGGCGGAATTTGGAAACCTGCTTGTGTGTTAACAATGTGTAATGTTGTATGTTTATACGTGTATTTTAAGTTGTGTTTCCTATTCTTATGTTACTTGTCCAATCTATATGTTTTGTATAGTAAAAATGGGTTAATAAAGATATTATTATTATTATTATAAACGTTTATGTTCACATATATGAAACTTAGTAGTGACCTGGTATGCAGAGGAAATTTGACCACTCTAATTATTCTGATGATGATAGCTTTGCTTTTTTGTGGGGGAGCTGTCTGACATGGAGTATTTCTTTTATCCATTAAATTATATAAAGCTATTCCAGTATCCTAGTACCTGGCAGATTTAGTCTCTGCATATAACTACGCAATGAGAACCGTAAAGATATTTACTTTCTTTCTTATTGTTGCCGTTATTCTTCACTTGGATAAATCTGTTTTCTTTTCGTACGTCTCTCATTTCAAATTTAACCCGGGCTGCCTTAGATATTATTCGTGGCAATACCAAGGGAAAGAGTGTTTCCTCGGAAAGAGCAATAAAAACACGAATATTTCACGCTCGAGGAGAACTTTAAGCCTACGGGCGAAGTTTGAAGTCCCAAGGAATACATTTTTCATCTCGGTAATATTCCCGGGGAATTTTTGATGTTATTCACGCGAAAATTCACCGCAATTAGTAAGCACCAGAAGCTCTAGACCCCGTTTCTACTACTCTAGACGGTGTCTAAGCTCAGCGAAATTAAATATCGTTTACGCCAAATAATTTATACGAATGAAAGGTGGGCCCTGTCTGCGCTGCGACTTCGCGCTCCGCTGGAGGTCTTATCCTATTCCGCTCTCTTGCCGCAAGTCCCCGAGTGAGGGCTTTCGGTGCGCTCACCTCCCCCCTCTCTCCCCTTCCTCATCCTGGGGGCGCGAATGCCATATCTCTGGATTAGGTGGAGAGAAGGAGATGCGAGAGTTGTGAGTCTCACCCGTACCGTGTTCCTCTAAGCTAACTGATCCGCGCCTGACGCATTTAGTGCGGTTCAGTGGAACGTCTCCGTGTATATTATTTAATATATTGTCAAGGGGATTTCCGACGTCATAACGGATTTGCGGCGTTCGTATGTGGGCCGCAAAAACAGCCTTGCCATACCCCTCTGGCAGCTAAGCGCGGCGTCGGTCTGTTGCCCCATCTGTTGTTTGCGGAGTTGTTGTTTGTTATATTATTCTACCTAGAGAAACATATAGGGGGAGATTATCCAACACCGGAATATCTCATTAAAACACAACGTTGCCTATAAGTAGCTAGAGATATATGCCGAATTGCAGCAGGTTTTCGAGTTTTCTACGCCACCACAATGGCCCGCTTGCATCGCACGCGAAATAATTTAAATTACCAAGTTGCAAGAATGATTTGAAATTGCATAATTTGTATACTATGTATGTTGAAGTATAACTATCAATCTCTGTGGCTTATTTGCTAGTAGAAGTCAATGTACTTGAATTAGGCGTTTGAGTTGTGTACTAAAATAGAGGCAAATAATTGCAGATATTTGTATTTTACCGAATTTATTAAATATGGCAGACTTTTTCAAATATGTAATTTTATTCGTCATTTATTGAAATACCTTGACGTTGTACTACAGCTCAAAAACTGTTTGTTCGAGGTGGCTTATAAAAAATTGCAGACGTTTACAGATGGTGATATTTTATTTTAAGATTGCTCATAGTTCAGTTATGGTGTGTACTTAAAATAAAGTGCGTCCGAGTGCGACCGTAAGCGTTATAATTTTTTTAGATGAAATGTCCATTGCAGTTAAACATAGCGTTTTGTTTTCGGAGTAGCAGATCTACGCTAGCACATACGTTTAAACAGTGTATTTACGAAAGAAACTATAAATGAACAAGAAACTGATAAATTATTAACTAATGTTATAAGAAAAAGATAGAATTTTCTTGGAAATAAAGTTCTCGCAACGTAAAAGAATTTATAGCAAGAAATAAAGAGATGGTTAGATGAGAAAGTAGAACTTGCTGGTGCTATTGTTGGTAGTACAGTCCAAAAAAAAGTCCATTTACTAAAAAACAATTTGGTTATTTGGTAGGTCACAAAAAGCATTTGATGAATGTAGACATCAATACCAACTAATACAGAAGTAGTACAAAAGCATTTATTTCAAATCTCTTATCTTTTATATATCTGTAAGCTAGAGGTAAATAGTCGTAAATCCGACTAAATGTATTTTACAGAAATTGCAAAAAAGATAAATTTTGAACTTGAGAGTAACATATCACTCATCAAAGACAAATGCAATGAATCTTACGCTTAAAACTCATGCGAAAACATAAAACCCTTGCAGAGTAAGTAAAAGCCTGCGTTATATAAGCTACCTGTGGTTTATTTTTGGTACTTTGTACGATTGTTTACCCCTACAATAAATTACAGGTGAGACGTGTCTAAAGAGATCGTAAGTAAAATAAAATTTATTTTACAAACTTTTTATTGATCGAAAAGAAGATAAATGAATAATAATGATAAAATTGAAATTAAAGACGCAAATACAGCATAATTGGGCCAGTTAATATGGTGAGAAAAGGCAGTTTTATTCATCTGGTTCCTCTTCTTCTCCATCAAGTCCGCTAATGGGGATATTGTGGTAGTAATCATGAAATTGGAGGGGAACCCATTGTAATAATGTCATCAAATGCTCGTGTTTCTTCTGAGCTACACCTTTTGGAGTATTGCGTAATAGCAGCTAATTCCCTAGGCAAATTGATGCTCGCTGCTCTTTGCTTTCTTTTCAGATTCACTGTTTTGTAGCTTTGTTGAGTCATGTCGGTTTTATAATAAATAACGCCAGGCGAATGGGCACGGGCCTCAAGCCACACAGCTGATGAAATGTAAAACTCTCTTTGTCTGTATTCAGCTTTCGGTTGATAAAAGGCGATTCTTGGTTTGAATATAAGGCTTCGTAGTTTTTAAAATCGTCAATATTCATGGTGTAAACTGTTGCTCCTGACGATCGTATGAGTTGCTGCCAGTCCCACGGCGTGACAATTGTTATAGTTGGTTGCTTTTTAAGGGTTCGTTCAATTAGTCCATGTACATGGTCGGCCTCTAAGTGTGTGTGTCCTCTTAGAAGAAACTTATGCTTTATTGTCTTCAATGACGGGCATTTGTTGAAAAGCCAAAAGTAATTCATCATCATCATGACATTTCGGTTTTGACATGGACAGTTATCAGACCATATTATTAAATGTTTTATCTCCGAATTCGTCAAAACGTTTTCTGCCCACTTGCATAGTGCTGAAGATATTTCATGTCCTCCTCTTCCTGCTTGAGATTCATCCCATAACACACAATAAGAGCGTTTCTCTGTGGAATCGTAAATTGTTAAATTTAAAGTCCATAATTTCAACAGGTAAAAGCTTTGGTTATTCGACAAATATGGGGTTGGAAGACATTTTTGCAAATCTAACATTACAACCTTCGAGTTGCCAGATCTGCTTGTTTCCTTATCTTCGCGTTTTTTTGGTATATCTTTCTATTTTCAGTGTGGTCTTATTTAATATGAATAAAAATCAAAGGTTAATATGTTGTCCCTGAGTAAATGTCAATGAATACTATTATTAATATTATTACCTGTACAATAGTACTATCACAACTGCGAAGATTATAAATATGCAAATGTGGACTGGATTTAAACATAAATGGCAATTATTTCGGGCTACAAACGCAATTGGGACTACTGTGCGCCAGTGGAAGGAATGAGGTTTGAGTGCATTGAGAAAAAGACCCCTTGGGTTGATATAGTTAAATATAGTTAAGTTGTTGACAAATAGTGATGGGTTGCTACGAAGCAAACTGCTATTTTATAGCAGCTCACAATCGTTAGCAGTTTGTAGCAGCTTTTCAATGTCAAAAGAAGCTGCTACTTTTGTAGCAGTTCTGATATAGTAGACAAGTGCGAATGTTGTGGAACATACATGTATATTCGTTGCAGTATATATGGCAGTAAATGCAGAGACGTAAAAAACTGCTTCCTTACGTTAGCAGCTACAACCTGCTTCTGTAAATGTCTCTAAATATGTTTTGTAAAAGAAGTATGGGTCGTCGGTTTGGATCGGAGTCGCACGCTCTGCTAATTTTGTCGAATAGGGGTATTTAGATTGTCTTGATGACTTTGGGAGACGCGTGGCGCAGAAGGGATTAATTTTTTTTTTTAATTATTAAATTAATTGTTTTTTTAAAACGCCGGTGAAGAATGATGATAATAATATATTTAAATGAGTAAATTGATTTTTAATTTTTTGATAAATTATTATTATATTTGTTGCATTTTGTAGTTGTAACTTCAGTGCTTACGTTATATAAAAAGAAAACCTTATTTTCATGTGACTATCAAGTTGAAGAATTTAGTAAGTTTTTGTCAAAATGATTTGAATAGCTTCCCTTATTATTAAATCACATTGATATTATTAAAATAATTGGCACTAAACTATTGCAATATATGTTGTTGTTTGTATTTAGTAGTTAACTTTGGTGGTAACGTTGTAACTGAAAGACTAACAATAACTTGTGCATGGTGTTGTTATTTATATGAATTTGGGTGATGATAATAATACAAGGAAAGATAAATACATAAAGGTTATATTTATTTGATATTATAAATTCAGGAAACATTTTATTTTAAGAAA
This sequence comes from Protaetia brevitarsis, assembly GCA_004143645.1. Classification (NCBI taxonomy): domain Eukaryota; kingdom Metazoa; phylum Arthropoda; class Insecta; order Coleoptera; family Scarabaeidae; genus Protaetia; species Protaetia brevitarsis. The sequence goes on from RXPK01000354.1 coordinate 113,487, forward strand.
CAATTTATGTTTATTTTGTGGCACTATTTATGTATCATAGATGTTTTTATCATAAAAATGTAAAAATGAAGTAACAAGCACAATAAAGAAGATATTTTTAAAAATACTTATATTTTAGTGGTGTGTAAATAAATGATAAGCGTATGTTAAAAAAATAACCTTCAAGAAATAACGAATATACGAACATCTGCATTCACTTAAGTAAGATAAGAGAATAAAAAATGAACAGAATTCTCTAGCAACTAATACATAGAAATATTGTTTTTGTCAAGCCCGGGTGGAAACAATTTTATTCCAATTAATAATAGTTATTTTGTGTAACAACCGCACACAATATAAGTTTGGCTAATTAGTTTTTATATCGATTTTGGTTAAAAATTACCTATGCAAAAACACATAATACATATCATATAGAAACTCGATCAATATGAAACGTAACCCCTCAGAACCTATTACTAGTATTACTGTTACTTGTTACAATCACCATTTTATAATTGATAAAATATGCAAGTTATACTTTTCCGTTAGAACCATTCTTTCCATTTATTAATCAATTTTATTTATATATAAATCATATTAGTTACGAAATATACAATATATATATACTATAGTTATTCACATACGTACTGCTGTGTTATACAACCCCATTATCGCTGAGTGTATTTTAAGTTGCATATTATGGTGATTTATTTCTCCGATCAGCACATTTTCAATTTACCGAGAATTTTCACAATTTTGTTTTGTTTTGATTTATTTTAGTTTAAGAGTTTATTGAATGATTTATTCTTATGGTGTTTAAGTTTTTTTTAATTATTCCATTCATTAAATTGTCTATTGTTTGCTTGTGCTGATTTAATGCTATTTTATTTAATATTGTTGTTGTAATGTTATCACGTCTGCGTTGTTACGATCTTTGAGAGGGGGATTTTTGTTAAGAAAAACAATTGTAGAATTTTGTTAAGGACTTCCTTGTTCGACTATTGACGTGAGTAGACGTTTTTTTTTAAATTTTTGTTCCCATTTTGTAATCCATTTTGATATTGTAAAATTTAATTTTCCTTTATTTAGTCAATCAAGGAATTTTTATTATAATAATTGTTAATGTATTAAAGTGTGCACTTTATAGATATAAGATCAATTATTATTTTTTTGTTTAGGAAGATTTATTTTAGTTTTTTCTCTGGTTTATTTTAAAGAGTTAATTTTTCTGTTAATCTATTTTGCTGAATGTTTTGAGTGTTTTCAATCACTTCGTTTGGTGAGTAGAAGCATTGTTTCTTATTCAGCTTTTTAATTTTTTGGAAACATGATAGAATTTGCCCGCGCTTAGATTAGTTTAATCTCCTGAAAAAATTTTCCTTAGCATAGGAAATAGCATTGTCCTATTTAAATTTAGAGTCAAGTGCAGTTTTTATTTTAGGCCAGAACCTTCAGTTCAAGGTTTTTTCTGCACCTTTGCAATTTAGCTCGTTTTGTAAAATTAATTGATTGTTTAAATAGCATCACTGGGTTAAAAATTCTGTTCTTTTATTTTATTTTATATTTAACCTTTTCAATTTTTCATGTAATTAAGAAAGTCTGATTTCATTCACTCACAATTTACTTTTCGTGGTTAATTCAAGTTTTAATTCGCGAGGGTAACTCTGAGATTAATAGTTTCTTGTTTATAAAATCTTTTCCGTTGAGCTAGCTAATATTTTATTTTCTTTTTCATTTTAAAATTCATTTTGCATTTTTCATTTATTTCAATTAATGCACAGCAGTATGTAAGTACATGTTCTTCACTCGTTGTACGAAATCAAATAGAGTCGTCCGCAATATTAATAATAAAGTTTGATGCTGTGGGGGCGGCTAAAAGTCCGTCGGGGTCATCGGCACCTATTTTCGTATAAAAGAGATTTTCAATAGTCGAAATGTAGAATAGGCGTTGTCACACGATAGACGTAGTGCGATCAATATAGAAATGTAGATGAGCAAGATAAAATTAGATATAAAGATTTAGATCCCATCACGCCACGTTACTGTGGAGATCCGTGCGCAAATTTTGCGAAAATCGACAGTTCGATGTCGGGTTGATGGTCGAAACGGCTTCCTAAATGTTTCGTTTAGCCGTTTGAACCCTAAAATTGGGGTAGAAACGCTTTTTTATTTTTTTAATGATTCAATTTATAGACCGATGTTTTGCGGGTATTGCATCAATTTGGCCGAATGCAGATGCAATGACAGCCCGTATCTGTCATATGGAAAAATCCCGATCAAGGAGTAATTAGGCATTGAAGCCATGTGTTAAAAAGTCAAAACGTGTACGACAAGTATACAGAGTTCATAGAGTGGGAAGGCCAGATTGAAAAATGGCGAGTAATTTGCGAGAATGTTGTCATTGAGATGGAGTTGGAATATCAATTTGAAGTAAATTTATTATTGCTTATGTATCAATTCGTTGTTTATAAATTGATTATAAAATCGTAATAGACCCTTAGGTATGTTTGCGATTGTATTACACAGTTTTTAAAGAGATTGTTGGGCAAGTGTCAAGACAAGTGTCAAACCGCAGAAGATGAAATTTCAACTCAAAGATTTGCTAACTTGTTTACCTATGAATGCGTCGATTTGGGACAAACTGTATAATTTCATCGTATTGAGTTGTTTTAAATATCTTTGTTGCAACATTATTTTTCTGGTTTTTCAACCTCTTCTCTGTATAATAAAAAAGGTCTAATTAACAGTTTTAAATTGGAGAGCATGGCATGTTTGTTGGATCTCCACAAGGATCATTACACGAAATATATACAACAAAAACAAAAAAATTTACATCACCTCTGTGCGCGTGTGAAAAATAAATTTTCCTAGCGCCGCCCACCGCAAGTGTTCGAGTATTCCTGCCCCGACCAGTGCCGCGGCTAATGAACATACGTGACGTAATCCAAGAGCGCCGTTCCAGAGATCATCACGTACCGAGCGTTATAACTAATTAACTACGCCGCGGCGCATAATTTTACGTCAGTACGCGATGCCCGTGAAATATGGGACTTCGCAAAACTGAAAGTGGCTTAAATCTAACAAAAGGACGCGCGCGGATCTAATTAGAAACTATACCGTACGGTTTCCAGTTTGTTTTTTTTATTTGCGTCTGCCCGCCGAGGAGCGAGCTTATTTATCGCGTTAGTTCCGAGGCCGTCATCAGAGGTGGCCTCTCTCTCTCTCTCTTCCAGGGCGCCCGAAAATCGAACGCCAAGTGACCGTTCCGAGCGGCTCTGGAACCGCTCCAAGATTCGTCGTATTTTCCAACCTAATGGGCGCCGAGAATGTCGTCAGTACGTTCTCTTAGGAGAACGTCGACTTCGCCGTTCGTGTCGTCTTTTTCCGCGAGCAGCGCGCAACCGAGCGTGTAGAGATGGAGTGGGATTTTGCACACTTAAGTAAGTTCTAGTGTAAATCATCGCGGATCGGATCGAGTCTCTGTGATTCGTGTAACGGAATGGTTTTCTTTTTGATTGTTTTAAGCGATAAACTCGACGCCTTTCGGAACGTGAGAGTATATATACGAAGGAAACTATTTCCTAACCTTGCTCTAGGAGAAATTCATGAAGAATCAGACACCGTTTTAGTTTACTATACAGGTTGGTTTCTTCTTACAAGCAAAGGCACCCAAGTGGTCATCGCCGATTTTGATAAAATTTGGTAGGGACGCAGAATACCGAAAAATCCGTATTTTTTTTAACGTCCCGTTTTTGGTTTTAGGGAGTGTAATGGGGGCTCAAAGTTACCCCCAAAAATACAGTTTTTTGCAATATTTCAGAAACGAGAAGAGATATCGAGTTCGGATAAAGATGAGATTGTTCCTTGTTAGTAACCCTACATTTCAGGTGGAAAAAGAAGCTACATGAGAAAATAAAAGTTACGTGTTTTTGGATTTTTTTCTAAATGTCCGTTTTAGGGAAGATTTCGTCATTTTTATAAACGCCTACCGTAGACTATTTTTCTCTATGTTGGACATTTTTTTAAAGAAAGCCGTCCTTTCTTTCCACTTTTCCAATATTCAACAGCATTCTGTTTATACTGAAAATCTATATCGGTAGGTTCCTGTTCTAGTTCAGCGCTGGACATCTCTTCTATATCATAATTTACTGTGTCGTCTTCCTCAATATCTACTAATTGTGGCCCAGGAAAGTCGGATTGTGAATCAATATCCAGGGTGGTAGTTTGTTCAGAGTCATAAGCAGGGTCGCTACAGCCACTAACAATGATGTCAAACACTGTTTGGGCGAGTGCTTCTTCAGCTCCATTTTTTGTAAATGCTGGTGTACCCTGGTAATGGTAATAAGTATTTAACTAACTGTAACCGTAAGTAACTGAACAAGACACTTTATGATAACACACTGTGTAACTAGGAAGACGATCACTCTTATATACGTAGAGAAATGTATATTTAAATCACATGCGTATATTGACAAAAAAATGTATTCTCCTGCCAAAGACTTCATCAAGACATATATAAAACGGTAGTAAATAAATCGAATATTTTAGGTATATGGTATCATTATTACTTTTTTTTTCTAAAATAAAATACAATTTCTGGCTTAAACACAATGCGGCAATATATTCTATTCTAAAAATCTGAAGAGAAATTGTCTACGGTAGGCGTATATAGAAATGACGACATCTCCCTAAAACGAGCATTTAGAAAATAATCCCAAAAACACGTAACTTTTATTTTTTCATGTAGTTTACAGATAAATAGGAAAAACATAAATTCATAATATACAAGGGCGGCGGGAAGAAAAAAAGTCACATTTTTTTGAACCCCCTAACGATCCCGCGCCTGCGCCACTGTTCTTTTTTCACCTGAAATGTAGGGTTACTAACAAGGAACAATCTCGTCATTATTCGAACTCGATATCTCTTCTCGTTTCCGAAATATTGCGAAAATGTATTTTTGTGGGTAACTTTGAGCCCCCATTACACTCCCTAAAACAAAAACGGGACGCTAAAAAAAAATACGGGTCAAATATTTTCGGTATTCTGTATCCCTACCAAATTTTATCAAAATCGGCGATGACTACTTGGGTGCCTTTGCTTGTTAGTTGAAATAACGAATACGATAATTTTAATTGCAGTAGATGCATTGCTAACTAGATACACCTACTGCTGTGTACTGACTGAATTGAAAATGCAAAATGAAAAATTAAAATAAATTAGCTAGCTCAACGGATAAAATTTTAAAGGCGCAAAAGAACAATTAATCTCAGAGTTACCCTCGCGAATTAAAACTTGAATCTAATCACGAAAAGTAATAGTGAGTGAATGAAAACTGACTTCTCAAATTACCCCAAAATTAAAAAGGTTTATTAAAATAAAAGAACAGAATTTTTAACTCAACGACGTTAATTAACAACCAAAAATTTATTATATAAGAAAATAAAAAAAAAACAAGTTAATTACAATTTGCAGAAAAAGAAACCGTGAACAGAGGGTTCTGGCTAAATCAAAACTGCACGTGATTCTAAATTACAATAGGACAATGCTATTTCCTATATCAAAGCAAAAGATTAATTAGTTCAGGAAGATAATTCTTTTTTCAAAAAAAATCCACGTGGTTTCAAATTAAAATAAAATAAATTAAGCGTGGACAAATTCAAGTAAAATTACAAAAATTAAAACTAAAAGCAAGCACAATGCTTCTATTCACCCAACCTGAGGTGATTAATAATTAAAATGAAACAGTAAATTAGAAAACGGAAAAATTAAACTCTTTAAACTATAATAAAAAAAAAACTAAACTGAGATATATCTTCCTGCACGTAAAATAATAAATGATCCTACAACTATGATGTGCACACATCAATATAATAACAATTATTATTAAGCGAGTTCCTTGATGGACGAAATATATTCAATTAACGCGAATCAAATCTCTATATCAAAAGTATTAACAAAATGGCAGCAAACAAATTAGAAATACATGTACTCACCCTGACAGTCGACCAAGGAACTGCGTGACAAAGTTGAACAGTCGTTTTTCAAACAACAGCTGCATACAACGCCACGCACAAAATATACGCCAATATCCAATAGAATGAACATCAAGCAGAACTAGCAAGTGGTAGACATCCAAAAGAGTGAAATTAAATTAAAAAAAACTTAACACTTAAATAAAGAAATCAAACAATTAACTCTAAACTAAAATTATATATAAAAATAAAATCTACATCTGTGAAAATTCTCCCGAAACATTGACAAAGACTGAACGGAGTAAACATGACAACATCTGAGTTTGCGAAAAGAATTAATATTGTGTTATTATACCATCATTTGGATAGATACAACCTGAGATCTTCTTCTACCCTTATTCGTTTAGTTATAGTAGCGTTTATCTGTTAGATGGCATAAGACAACAAACCACGTATCGAGGTACCCCATCAGCTGCCTGCTAACGAATGGAATAACATACAAATAAAATATAAAATGTTAGATATTTGAACGTGCGGTTTTCTTTTTTTGTCACATAATTGCCAGGGCTACTGTATTATATTTTGTGTTGCTATTTTCTGTAGTAGGTGTTCCTTCAGTGTACAGTGTCTGTTAGGAGACCTGAAACGACGCGAGGATGATTCCTACTGAGCTACTTGATGGTCCTTCGACAAATGTCTTACCGTGCCTGGTCGTACTATCCCAGTGTTCTTTATGTTTCTCTTTGACTCAAGTTCTTGCTCTCGTGCCGTGTTTTCAGACACTCCTAGAATAAGTTCGGGCCTATATATGAAGCAGATGATCCCTTTCTTGCTAACTCATTTGCGTTTTTCTTCGATTGCGGAAGACATTCCACAGCAAAGTGACTTTATTGCGGTCTGTCAACTTATTCAGTTGTCGAATACCTTCCCAACCAGTCCTTGATTGTATCTTGGGGTTTACATTGTGTCCTCAGTATCGCCTGGTTTCTGTCGCAATCTAGATCCGCTTATTTTCACAAGTCCTCTGATTGATTTCAGTTGCAGATTGCAATATGTTTGCCTCTGCTTGAAAAACCGCGACATATTTTTCTATAGTGGAATGATGATTATTGTATTTCTCACGCCGCTATAGATTCCAGCACCAGTCCCATTTTCAGATCAATTCTCCGGATCTGTCCTTGTAGCTGGGTTGATTCCAGTTTAGCGGATTCGTGACTTTCACCTCGAAATTTCAGTTAAAAAGATATCTGTGGCTTGGTAGTTCTTCTAATCTGAGATGTTCCATTGTTGTCTCGCTCATTATCATCAAATGGAGAGAAGGAATATCTAGGAGGCACTCCATTGTAGCTGTAGGTGTGGGACAGGATAAGATGCCTGCAAAAATTTTGAAAATTTTATTCAGATATGCTCTTGATACGAGTTAAGCGCGTGATTAATATTTCTTTTACAATAGAAAGATTTCCGGGGCATATGAAATACAATAAATAAAACCAATATATAGAAAGGGGATACCAATTTTCAAAACCATCGCTCAATTGCTCTTATTTCAAACATATCGAAGATCATTGAGAAAATAGTATTTATCAGAATATTACGCTTTATGGATGAAAACAATATATGGGTAAGTAATTCACAAAATAGAGACATTAAACCAGATCAACAATGCGGGGAATTTTTCACTTTTTGGAAGATGTCAATGATATAAAAACAAAAGGCTGTATAAGTGGTCTCTTTATTTATTTGTCCAGAGCTTTTGACCGGGTTAATTTTGACTAAATTGGAAATTATAGGTTTCAGATGTGTTGCCTACTACTGGCTTAAGTCATATTTAGTAAATAGAAGACAATGTATGCAGATTGATAACCCTAAAAAAATCTTATGGCGTGCCTCAGAGCTCCATTTTAAGCCCTTTATTGTTCCTATTATATGTGAACGATATGCCGGAGGTTGTCCAATGTCAGATGGTTTCGTATGCGGATGATGTCTCCTGTATAAGGGCAAATTCACCTAGTGCAAACATAATTCAAGTAGAAAAATACATGGTTTTGAGTTAAATATTTCAAAAACGCAACTTATGGCTTTCAACAATATGCCAGATGTGGAGGTTCGATATATGGAGAATGTATTTACGTGGCCCGAGGATTTTTTCGCTTGAGGCTTGATCCATCTGTGTCGTAGAATCGTCACATTGATCATCCTGCTTCAAAACTGACTAGATCTTGCAATAGCAAAATGTGTTAGTGCTGAAGTTGCTCTAATTGTTTACAATTCATACATAAACTCTAGACTGCAGCATGATGTTATTTCTGGGGCAAATGTGTAGAAGTTAAGCATTAAAGCAATTTTTCGTCATAAAGGATACAGTTGTAAATTGTTAAAAATAATAATCAACTTAAGAAATCAATGCATTTCTGCTAGTGTAATAATTAAGAGACTTACTTCCCAAGAAAAAATTTCTCCTCACGCAAAGTTCGAACTTACTAACTACTCCCTTACCGGACGAACGCTCTACCAATTAAGCTAGAGAGGAGCATATAGATTCGAGCGATACATCGACCTATGTCGATATTAGATCTTGAAAGGCCGGCAGGACGGCGAATATGCTAAGTTTGCAAGCTTTTACAGTAAGAAATTAAGAAATACATTGATTTCTTACTGTAAAAGCTTGCAAACTTTGAATGATCAACTTCCTTTATCATCTCTGTATATTAAGAAATTTTGTTATGTCAAAAAACATAACTACAAAGACTTTTTCGAAAAGTATGAATGGATACATAAGCACAATACGAGAGGCACAGTTTGTTACTGCAACCAAGAACACATTTAACAAAAAATAGAAAAAAAAAATACAGGAACGCTATTTAATAATTTACATGAATTTTCTTCATGATCAGGACGTGATTGAGAATTATATTGAAAATGACGAGCTATTACAGTGAAAATGTTATAATTATTCCATCTAAAATATTAGATTTCTTTCAGCGAAGACACACATCATTAAACACAAATTTTGACGCGGTTTACAAATTAAGGCGAAAGAAATTAATGATTATGATACTATTTAATAAATGTTTGTCCCATTCATATACAACATCACAAAATTCCTTAATTCAAAATAAAACCTACAAAATAAATTATAATTCATGCGCATCCGGTTAACAACACTAATAAATACGAATATCTCCAGTACATCGTAACACGAACGGTTTCTTTGGCTGAAGGCGCTCGGAATTAAATTTCCCGAAGAACACGGAATTTTACTCGGGAGACTTCCGGTTTCAGCACCAATTTTCATTAGCGTACGGTCCCTTTCATCATGTTAACTAATGCCTGGAATATATCAGGATTACCTTCCTGTCCCAAAGCTACCTGTTACCGACGTATTCGGGCTGTGTAAATCTGGCTTTAAAATGGCCGCCTTTATTGCTTGTATAGCAGGTGTACAGTGTGTTGCATAAGAATTACAATTAGTTTTGTTGTGACCTTGATCTATTTAATGAAATGATAACACTAGGTAACACGTTTTTTGTCTTTGAGTAGTAAGCGTTATTTCCAACTTATTTATGCTTCAAAACAATAGAAAAATACTTTTAGTCCCCTCTAATTTTGCTTTGGTGACTAGGACAACGAAAATTTGTTGGTGCTTCTTTAAAAACATATTTTATATTCAAACTTAGTTAAAATGCGTGGTTTTGCTATAAATTAAGAAAAAAAATAATTGTCTTGAGAATAAAACATGTTTATTTTTAAAGATACCAAAAAGCTCCATTAGCAAAAAGTACTTCAAATCCCTAAATGTGCCAAAATACAAATTTTCAAAGTAGAAATCAAAGAAATGGAATTCTACAAAATTACACGATGAGCCAAACATTGCAAAAATTTTTTTTAATTTTTTTTTTTGTAAGAATATGTTTTTTTCGATTTTTACTTGAAAGTTGGTATTTTGGCATATTTAGGAATTTGAAGTACTTTTTTTCTAATGGAACTTCTTCATATCTTTAAAAATAAGGGTGATTTATTCTCAAGACAATTTCTTTTTTTTTTCTAATTATAGCAAAATTCCGAATGTTAACCCCAAGTATATTTTCTAAAGAAGCACTGCCTTTTATTTTATATAATTTTTTTTTATAGATTCAATAATTTTTTTTTGCCCCCATTTGTCTCATATTTGAGTGTACACAGTGTATATCTCCAATATTTTCTCCTTACGGATGAGCTTTTCAGGAAAATCATCGCAGTCAAGAATCTTCTTAATTTGGGGTCCTACGAAGACACCGGCTTTGACCTTCGCCTCAGATAGCTTAGGAAATAATTTTTCAAGATGTTTCATGACTGCTGACTCCGTACCTAGAGTTTTCGCAAATTGTTTTATAAGCCCCAACTTTTATGTGCAGTTGTGGCATCAGCACCTTTAGAGGGTCTACCCAGTGGCTCCCATTTGATATTGTTTTCCCAATAGAGAGGAGAACTCTGTCCTCTGTGTCCAGTCGCGTTTAGACGCCACTCATTTGATTATAGGCGATTCCAATTGCCTCAAATAGCCCAATCACATCGTGGCAAAAGCGAGCCCATCTAGATAGGTGAGAAATGGAAAGTTTGGTGACGCTTTCTCTGATCTACGACTCGCACAGTTTAATCCAGCAAGTCCACTGCTTCAGCTTAGAGGTCAAATCTCAGCATTGGACTTGGTGAGTCCAAGATCTCTAACTAAGTCGTTGGTGTTTTTTTGGTTGGGGTAGTATGGGCTTCTCTCATTATCTCCATATATGAAATCGTCATCTGATTCTACAATATTTTCTTCACACTCCGACTCGCTGTTGCTGATTGAAGATGCCTGATCTATCTTAAGAGGAGTAGGTAATGGAAGCTGAGGGCTGTGTAATACTGGGGCCATTGAAGAAGGAAGATCCGGATACATGACAGCAGGTGCCTTTTTGCCAGTACGGCGTTTGGAAGGGTCCACAATGCAAAAGTAGCAGTTGCTTAAGTGGTCAGTGGGTTCCCGCCAAATGCTTGGAATTGCAAATCTCATGAATCTCTTTTCTCCCCTATATTATCCTCTTGTCTTAATAAACTGACCACAAACATAGCAAAACGCGTCTGCTTTATGTTTGCAACCTCTTGAAGCCATCATCTAATTAGAAAATAGGTATAGTGAAATGAGAAGTACATATACACACCATTTTTGAGCGCTGAAATCGTGGGACGAGCCCATTATATCAGCTTTAGGAATGTACACGTTTTGAATGGAGGGACGTTGGAACATTGGATCTGTCAAAACTTAAAATAGCGCCTGAACAATATAGCAATAAATTATCAAAGCAGGTTGAGTGGTTGAGACATCTTCATTGTGATATTTTCGTTTTGTTTTGCAAAAAAAAAGGAAAAAACAAATCTAAAACAGAAAATGCAGATACTTGTCACTTTGAAAGACATGTTTATTGTCATTCCTATCGTAAATGAATTCACTCCAGTCAGTTTCCGTATTCTACGTCGAACGACATAATATGTACTTCTCATTTTGGGTTTGCTTCTAAATTTTAAAATATCATTGTTTTGGTCACAAAAGCAAAGTTTGTGGGAAATAATCGACTGTTTTTATACTTTTCTGACATAAGAAAATAGGAAATGACAGTTACAACCCAAAGATAAAAAAATTAATAGAAATTGTTACATAGTGTAATCTATGAAATTACATTGCTTTTATAATTATTACTTTATATCTGGTCCTCCAATAGTTACATGCTAGATGCTTCCTATAGGATGAAGCTACGCATTTCACGACGTAATTAGGATTAATTAATTAAGCGGTCCTTATAACCATCAATCGTCCGGCGGTTTTAATTAAATTAATCCAACATCGAATTTTGATAAATTCCTCGGTTCATTTGTTTTTATCGTCCCATTCCGTCTCTTTTCCTCCTCTACTTTACTGACGTTGGGGATAATGAGGGGATATTTAATTAATTTCGGTGTGGTGGGGGGGTACCGCGCGGTAACGAAAATAAAGTTTTCGTTAATTAAATTCGTACGATTGTATCCATTTCCACTAATGAGATTTGGAGGGAATGAATAACTTCTGCGTACGTCAAAATGCAATGTAGTTAGTGGTGGTGATACGAGTTTGGCAGAATATTTAGTTTGCCGAGCTTGTCTGGTTCAATTTTTGCTGACGCAAACTGGATATGGTGTTATATGGCATATTAACAATAGAATGATTTAGAAGCACCTAACAACAAGGGGCTGGGCTGAAGAGGGAACTTATAGGGCTCTGGCGAAATATGTTGTGAGGGAAACATATTACCTGCTGTTTATTTCATAGTTTTTATCATTTTTAAAATATGAAAAATTTACGTTTTTTTCCGCCAGAAGGAATTAAAATTGACATCTCAGATAGAAAATTCATTTAATAACCCAAAAATATTCTGAGGAAAATTAACTTTAATATTATAACCAAAAGTCATCAATTGATTTGTAAAATATTTAGAAATAAATTAAAAATTTCAATAAAATTGTTTAATTGTCAAATGATCGCCATGTCATGCTTTGGATCTGGATAGTAGACTCCCATTGCTTGAATGACAGATTCCTGAGCCGGCTCTCTGTATTATATTTGGCAGAGAGGTGAACTGGTGCAAACATGTCAGACAAAGCCAGTGTCGTATTCTAGGTAGGACTAGGGGCTCTTCCCCAATAGCTGCCCTTGAAGCCCTCAGCAGTAAGATCGCTTTAGACCTAAGACTTCTGTGTCACAATGACCTGGAAGCGATCGCTATTAGGTTACACCCAATACCCTAATAAATCAATAGACCACTACTCTACACGAGAATAGATGAGCATCCATAAGTGTCAAGTATAAGCTATCAAGCACGTAAACGCGCATCCCCAGATTGTCGCCCCGGACAGTAAGAAACTGCATCTTTCTCGCAGAAAAATTGTTACTACAGCCCAAGTAAATACATACATTGGTTGGCCAATGGTGGCTCTACGGTGCATATTCTCTGGCTCAGTATAACCACCATTGACGACATCTTATCTGCTACATTGCTCAAGTTCACTCTTGGCTTGGATTGGGTCGAATAAGCCGCGAATGAGCGTTGCTGCCTACGTAAGATAACACAATGAGTCCAGATAGAATGATCTAAATCCATGTAGCCAGTCACCCTTCCCAACTAATAATCCAGAATCCGCAACCGACTCTGGATTCATAATAACGTAGAGATAGCATTGCTTTGCGAAATAATTAATACGGTCAGTCTTTAACCGAGCAAGATCTCTGTTAATCATTCTCAGAGATTTGATAATAAAATCTGGAAAACACAAGAATAATTTAAAAGCAAATATACTGAATTATATATGTAACAACATTTTGTAAAGGAGATTCAATAATTAATACTTCAAAATTAACTACAGTCGCAAGATAAAAACCAAAGCCTGACGCTCGAAATTTAGGCAGAACTGTACACAAAGCATGCCAACGATACCAATTAGCAGCTGTCCAATGTGTACCCTGGATAGTGGAATTTGCATGGCAGATTCGGGAGGAAGCTCTGGATCCTCAACAACAAAGAGATAGCGTCGTTTTGCGATACAATCAATGGACACCGCCGCCAACCTTTGATCAAGCAAGATCTACGTTAATTACTCTCAGAGATTTGATAATAAAATCTGGAAAATAAAAACAATAATTTAAAAGAGTATATTGATATTTTGTAAAATTGATTACATTCGCGAGATAAAACACGAAACATGACACTCGAAAGTTGAGCAGAACTGTACTGACGAAACATGCTAACGTTACCAGGAACTACCCGCATGCGTTACCTGAAGTGGGAAGTCTAATCAGTTGAATGACAGATTGGGAAGCATGTATGCAAATAGAAGGGTGGTGTTACACTGCGACCTAAAAGATCTGTTGTGTCCCCTATTGTTGCTGTGCTTTACAGCTGGCCTTCCAATCCTATTCCTTTTAGAAAGTGTAGGATGTCAGAGGGCCCCAGTCTAGGTAAGTCTCCCTCTTCGATTTCACATGCTCCCAGGTGCAACGCCCTCGAGTTGCACAGTGCTAGTGTAGTTTGAGAGGGGGTGGATGGGTGTTTCATCCTGTTCCCCCACAAAATCTACATTCAGATTCCTTTTCCAATCCAAGCTTACTCACGTGTCCTTTCAGTCTACAATGGCGTGAAAGTATTCCTGTTAATATGCGAACGTTGTTCTTACTCAGGTTGATGCATCCTGTAAACCTCTTCTGGTTATAAGTTTCCAGAAGAATTTTGGTTGGGGATTTTCCCAGTAACTGGATTTTCTCTGCTCCATTTCTATTTTTAGTTTCTTCAGTATTGTACTGCTACTTAACCCGCAAAAGAGTTCAAGCTCTACAAAAGGCATTCCAGCCCCTCTTTTTGCAAGATTATCCGTTATTTCGTTTCCTTCCACTCCTGTGTGACCCGGAACCCACAGTAGGGTTACTTTATTCCTTTTGCCTAGCTCATTTAATTTTCCTAGGCATTCCCAGACCATCTTGGAACTGATTTCATATGAGCTCAGCGCCTTGATGGCTGCTTGACTATCAGGCATGATGATAATCTCCTGCTTTCGATAATTTTTATCAATATTGAGCTGAACACATATTTCAATAGCGTGTATTTCCGCTTGGATATTTTCCCAAGCTTTCGAAATATGTGGTTCTAGGCCCATATATTCCTGTTCCAGTTCCTTCTGCCGTTTTGGAGCCATCAGTATGCCATTTGATGGCATTTCTATTCAAGCTCAAGATGGTGTTATGATCCCACTCGCTCCTGTTACTGAGCTTTATGATGAATTCCTTCACAAAGCTGAACTGGGAAGCATGCTCTAGATCCGTAACAACAAAAGAGATAGCGTCGCTTTGCGAAATAATTAATGGAAAACGCCGTCAGCTTTTGACCGCGCGAGATCTATGTTAATCACTCTCAGAGATTTAATAATAAAAGCTGGAGAACACAACAGCAACAAAAAAGAAACGAAATAAGGAAATTTGATTACAAAACAGCTTACCTTAAAATTAAGAATCCATTCGCGAAGGCTTTTCAAATTATATACGATATTGCGAACTTGACGTTAATTTAAGTCTATGTAGGTCAGGATTAAATAAGTATAACAAAGTCAGCAGAGGCTCTAAGGGACGTCAACTAAATATCATCAAATAAGAAGAATTCCCAGCTCCGCCTCGTACCACGTCTTATAATTAGTTAGACGCAGTATACGCTTGTGCTCCATATTTCCGTTCCGACAACGCGATGGTCTAATACGGAATTTCGAGAGTACACGCCCGCAGTTATCCCAGACATAATTACGCGGTCTTCTCGTCTCATCTAGTTAGCACCGGGGAGAACACGGCATGCCGCAGATAGATAAGCCAGATACTAGGAAGACGCAGGCCCGGGGAGGGGAGGCGATCCGGGATCCTAGTCGGGGATAATCAGAGGGGATCACAGTTTTCAACACGCAATTTACATAAGCCTTCCGTCAATTATCCTTAATTATACGGGAGCTGGGGGGGGGTGTTCTACGCGTCCCATCCCTGACCTTTCTAGTCCTCGCGCTTGGAAATAATCAATTCTAACTCTGCGGTTTCTAAATCACATCATTATATGCTAATTATTGCGAAATTCATTTAGTAAACCCTCAAAGACCGAGCGGAACTAAAAATTATATTATCTTAGTTTGGAGCAAACAAAATTAATTATACCAACCCAAGGAAAGGGAACCCTTTTAAAACGATCCCTTTGCCGGTACGGAATAACTATGCGAATCACGCATATATTCATAAAGAGGTATGATGTGTGTGTGTGAGGGCAAGAAAGAAAGAGGGAGAGAGAGAGAAGAGCAGACACTGCATATACAGGGTGTAAATTACATAAAAATAATATAGCTTTACGACCAATAGTTTCTTATGTACAAAGTTCTTTTTATAAATTATCAAAATTTTTAGCAAACTGCCTTAAAAATATCGCGTTCAAAAATGATTACTATATAAAAGATTCCTGGCAATTCAAAGAATTTATAGACAACAATAAATTAAAACCAAATTTCAAAATGATATCGTTAGATGTAGTATCGCTATACACAAATACACCATTAGACCTAGCAAAACAAATTATACATAAAAAATGGCAATTAATTGAAAATTTTACAAATATACCTATCACAGAATTCATAAATGCAGTAGAATTAACACTAACACAAACATATTTCCAATACAAAAATAAATTTTTGTATTTTTGGATGTGCAGTGGGTTCGCCAATTTCTAGTATCATTGCACAAATTGTTTTAGAGTATGTAGAAGAAAAAATTTTAAATAAAATAAATTTCGAAATATTTTTTTTCAAAAGATATGTAGATGATTGCATAACCGCGTTAGAAGAAAAAAATATACCAGTTTTACTTGAAAATTTTAATTCCTTTCATCCAAGATTAAAATTTACAATTGAAATCGAAGAAATCAATAGCATTAGCTTTTTAGACCTCAAACTCATCAACAATGATAACAAAATTCTAACTAAATGGTATACTAAACCAACATGGTCTGGACGTTATCTAAATTTTAAGTATTCACAACCTTTATGTCAAAAAGTTAGTGTTATTATTAGTTTAGCTGACAGAGCAATAAAATTAACAAGTCCAGTTTTTCGATCAGATACTATTAACAAAGCAAAAAATATTCTAGAACAAAATAATTATTCCAAATTCTCTTATACTATAAACAAAATATTCAAACAAAGAATTTTCTTTTTTATAATAAATCAACAAAAAATATAAATAATACTCAAACAATTACAAAATTCATAAAAATTCCCTATGTTAAACATTTATCCGAAAAAATAAATCAAAATTTCAAACCATATAATTACAAAATTGCCTATCAAACATAAACAAACTACAAAACCAAATCTATTCAAAATTAAAATCAAAAATTGAAAAAAGTAAAACATCTTACGTAGTTTATAAAATAGACTGTCCAAATTGTAATGGTGTATATATAGGTGAAACCATGCAATATTCGGAAAATAGAATAAAAGGACACAAATATAATAAAAATCTTAGAGCTTTAAAAAAACATGAAATAACTCAAAATCATACCTTGTATTCAACAACGTAACAATTTGAACAAAGAACAAAATTTAAAAAACACGTAATATACTTGAAATAATTCAATTTATAAACATAAAAATGCAGTCAATGATAAAACCGATATATAATATTTCACAAAATTATATAATTTAATATTATAACTAAATACAATATTTTTAAAGAACTATTTAATTACAAAGTTCAAAAACAAATAATCAAAACAGCCTATTTTAAAATGCAATCTTTAAATAAAACATAATAATATATTCAAAATCATAGTAAACAAAACAATTTGTCATTTATTAAACAAAAACATTTTATTTATAATTTACAATTTTTACATTTATTTATATACTTGAAAAAGCTTTTCAATAAAGCGAAACGTGGTATTCATTCATGTTTTTAATATTGAAGACCTAAAAACCAAGAAAAAAAGAAATTAAATATTATACATGGCCAAGATTTGAAGCTTTAAAATTTATAGCAGATGTTGAGAGATCAAGTTTGGATCGATTTCAGTTCTAAAGAACATTTCCATTTTTTTTACAGTGTATTTATTTTGCTTAAATTTGGGTTAATATGTAGATATCTTTAATTCAATTACATTGATATGTCAACATTAGAAGTTAGGAAAGATTGCTGGGATTCGGTTTTATATAAAATTAACGTGTATGCAAGGTTGCATACTCATTATACAGTAGAATTTTTTTTTAAACTTTTTAATTAAATGTAGTAATATGTATTGTAATTTTTCAAAAGTACTTTTTTATGATGTATATCATTCCCTTTCGCTTTTCCATCACTTGTATTTCTTCCTCTTCTTTTTCATCTCCTGGATGTGTACTTCTTTCTTTCCTCTCCCTGCTTTCCTCTTCTGCCTTCTTTTGTTCCGATGATCTTAATGTTTTTCTACTCTTATACTAAATATGTCGCCTTTATTCTCCTCTGTTTCGCTGTCCTCTCTCCCACGTTTCTTATCAGCGTTTATTCGTCCCGATAAAGACTAGATAATAACTCAACGTCGATCGCGCGGTGTACTGTAGCCCTACTCGATTTCGACCCAGCCCGCCTCGACCACAGAACGCGTTTAGCCGTGTCTTGTCTGCTTGCCTACCGATTCGTTACCTTCAAGTTGCACGTCACCTACTTTTTTCGATTTACCCGTATGAATATACTTTCGTATCGATAGCAAAATGCTTTGATATGTACTTATACTTTTACGGCTATTGGGAATTAAAATTGCTTTATTACTTAGTTCTGACTTCTTATTTTCCTCTTTGTTCTTCCAATCAATCTATCACCCTAATTTCACACTCGCTGTTTTGCTGTACTACTCCTGTGTTTGAATCGTTCTGTATACTCTCAAATATTGAGTTTAGTTACGGAGCACTCGACATCGTCTGCACTTCACTCCGCCCAAAGCAGAACTTGCAGATACTGTATAGGAATTCAAAAATATTGCGCGACGCAATAACTATGGAACTGTCATTTCTATTTGTCAAACGCTTATCCACGTTCGCCCCTACAGCAATTAAATTATGTAAGCACATAACACATAACGTTTGGGGAGCTGTCTGAATTAAATGAAATCTCCGACCGGGATTAGGCTAGATGCTACCAGGCTCTGCGATCTTGGGGATATAACAATAATCACACTTGAAATCGCGCAGTTAAGGACTGTATGACAGATATTTGTTGTGGAATTTAAGGACGCTAGTAGTAGCGTCAAGTGGCGGGGTCTAAAATTAACGCAACGCTGTAATGTGTCTCCCTTTGCGTTCCTTGAGTGAGTGAATATGTGGTATGGATTGCTGCCCTCGATTTATGGCCCAGAAATCTAAGGATGGGTTATCGTAAAATAACCTCGTCACAAATTGTCAATCTCAGTAATTTAGTTTCAGTGCTGTGAAAGCAATGCTATAGATAGATTATGTCACCAACATCATAAACCATTCTATCATCCTTATCAATATGATACTACTGCGGAATTTTATTTAAAATTGAATTTAAATAATAACGAATTGACTTTATCTCTTTTTATTCCTTTAAAAACCTTTCTACCGTTAAATGTAAGGTCATTTCGAGGTTGACGTTAATTTCTTGCCCTTATCTTCTCTCTCCACTTTTTCCGGGCTTTTGTCATTTCTCTTGCCTCATGCCAATTCATTTCTCTCTCGATGAATGCTTCCCTTATCTCATCGTTCCATGTTCTTCTTGGTCTTCCTCTTGTATTTTTCCCAGATATTTTAGTTTCATAAATTTTCTTAGTTTTTCCTTCTTCTGACATTCGACAAATATGTCCATATCATCTTAACTGTCCTTCTTCTATTTCATTCGTATTGGTATCATTCCCAATTCCTCTCTTATTTTCTCATTCCTGATTCTATCTCTTCTCGTTTTATTTTCTACTTTACTTTACTTTAGGAATCTCATATCCATGGCATTAATTCTGGATTTATGTTTTTCGGTTAGCGTCCAGGATTCACAACTGTGCATCAGCATTGGCCTTACTATTTTATTTATTACGTCGACTTTAACGTTCTTTTGCACCTCTTTTTTTCCTAGGAATGTCTTTTTCATCGTATTATATATTTTGCCACCCTTCTTCAGCCTTTCATCTATTTTTTTGTCTATCTTTCCATTGGATGCGATTATCGTCCCGAGGTACTTGTATTCGTTGACCTGTTCAACTATTTGTCGGTTTATTTTAATGTTATGTTTTGTTATCTCTTTTGGCACTATCAATCCAATGCCATCTATCATCTTCAGTTACTGAACCTAAAGATTCATCGCCGAATAATCTCA
This sequence comes from Protaetia brevitarsis, assembly GCA_004143645.1. Taxonomy (NCBI): domain Eukaryota; kingdom Metazoa; phylum Arthropoda; class Insecta; order Coleoptera; family Scarabaeidae; genus Protaetia; species Protaetia brevitarsis. The sequence continues at coordinate 133,356 of RXPK01000354.1, forward strand.
ATTCATTGTGCTTTTTATTTCGTAATTTTAAACACACAACATCAGACCAGATGCTATTAAGTACGTATCATGCCTATGTTTACAGCAGATTAAATTATGGCGTTATATTTTGGGGAAAATTCCACCTTTAGTATATGATATTTTTGTAAGTCAAGAGAAGTTTATCCCCTGTATTGCTGGATTAAATCCGACGGAATCATGCCGATCGATTTTTACATCGTATAAAATGCGCGGGGAAAATTAATCTTGTCACGTCAACCGAATTTGAAAATAAGCCCTGGGAAGTGTATTTATTGAATTGAAAAGGACAAAAATATATATATAAGTTATATTAAAAACAATGGTTTTTTTTTTAAAGAAAAAATATTGGCGCAGTTAGTAGGATATGTAAGGTATCCTGTAAATTTATAAAAAAGAATATAGGTTACGATTAGCTGCCAACATTATTGGCTCAGGTCGAAAGAGGATGTCTGCAGGGTGGCATTTTGTCTCCTATATATGTTTACATTATTGAGTCCCTATTAACAAGTGCTTTGATTTTTATTAAGCATACTCTATCGTTACCTAAATTTCCGGCACCGAAAGTGACGGTCGAGTACCGTAAAAAAAATCGCGAGGCAAGAACTCAAAATAAAAAGACAAAAGGTGATGCACTTCCGTTTTACAAACCTTCGAAGAAGTGGGTGGATATTCGGCAATCATGCAAGGTGCCAGCCGGCTCGTCGGCGAGGTAGTGGGTTGATCGAAATACAAACCCAAGATGGAAAATAAATTTCGGCGCCACCTGCTTAGGAATTACTTACCCTGTCATGCCCCCTGATAAGCAGGAATTCAAGATTTTAAGTAAAAGTCGAGGGGTAAAACGGTTTGCAAATAAACTCATACACGAAAAAAAAAGAATGTATTCACAGATAAACCAGTTAAACTTTTATTATTAAAATTGTTAATAAAGAAGTTGGGGTTATTGACATAAAATTCAAGAAAATAACTATGATACTCTGTATCAGTAAACGTCAATAAAGACAATAAAAATAAGAATGAAATATTCACAGAGAATCCTGCGATAGGATTTCGAACACCGAACGCTTTGGCCAACGCAATCAGTTTACACACGTTGTATAAAGAAAATTCTTAGGCTAAAAGTTAATTTTAAATTTAAGAAAAGTTTTACAGTACAAAAAAAACTATTAAAATAAAAGTAAATATTTGTCTTGATTATACTAGTGGTGAATGAACCACCCTGTATATTACAGCCCGATATTTAATCGTTTGATGTTTTAAATATATCTTGAAGTCGTTAAAAAAATTGAAAAGCTATCTGAATATTAAAGTTAACTATTTTTCTGAACTAAATGATACCCTCCGATCCTTGGTATAACATAAAAATTTACAATACCGTTGAATAAAAAAATTAAAAAGTGATCGGGGTTGGTTATTTACTAAAGACAATTTTTAAACGCAGACAAAATTTACAAATAAAAAAAAAGGAAACAAGCAAATTTAGCTCTTTTTTTCTCAATCAGCTGTTACGGCCTTGGAAATCCTCTCCTATCCGAACAGGTCGTAGCCTCTGGGCAGACTTGATAATACCCGAAGCAGATGGTCCACTGACTTTCTAAAGGAGGTAGGTAGGATTCCCCAAGGGGACTTAAAAAGGTCGCAGAAGTCTTCAGACGCACGGGGTGTTCAAAATCTCACATATAACGACGGGAAAATTCCAAAATTCAAAAATAAAGCCGGTAAAAAAACCTCTAAAATCACAGAAACCTCAAAGTTAGTGAATTAAAAGAAATAACAAGATCTATTTACCGTTAAATAACGAGGTTTTACAACGAAGAGAAGAAAGAAACAGAATGGCGTTGCAGAAGCGTGGTTCTCAAATTAAATTCCAATATATCGAGCCCATCAGTCGTGATATTCATAAAAATTCCACACCAAACACAAGCGAAGATACGGCCAATGATTATTTCAAGCAATCTTCCAATAAAATCCACAGATGTGTGAAAATATCCAAAATTTCCAAAATAGGAAGACGTACTCGTAAGAACACGTCTGAACAACAACCCAGAATGGCCAGCAAGCCGGAAGGAAGGAAATACGTCATACAACCAATCAGAAGACAGATAGATAAAATAAGAATACAGACACAGAGGCGCCCTCTGACGTCGAAAAGATGTAAACACAGAATAAAATGATCTGAATAGACGGTCGATTGGGCAAAACGAACAGATCGATCAATGCGTGGGAATCGATAATATCGGCATAATGCAAAACGAACAATCCTTGCGAACCTAGAAATGAGAACGTCAACTGTCAAAACATGAATTGAAGGAAGTTACTAAAATTGAAAGAAATTAAACGAAAATCTAAGACCGTATTAAGTATAAGAACTAACTGTAAGTAAATGAGACTAAAAGATACAAATTCTAGCTAGACCGCACTAACATGGGAAAGAAAACACAATATGAAAGCCAAAAATTAAACGGTAATGTTTACGTTGAGGAATTACAAGACGTAGGAGCATCTCTGAAAGTAAAAGAAGGTAGAAGACGGACATAGGGGAAAATAGGATTACAAAAGCTTGTCGAAAAGACTAGCGGAGAACTAATTCGAGGTAAGCGAAGTAAAAAAGCCGTAACACTATGTCTATCTCTTCTACTTTACGTAAAAAGTAATTACGTGTAGAGTAATGGCGAAAAGAGGGTCGCTAGTCTGCCAAACTAAAGTTTAAACACTCCATTGAAAGACTCCACGATTTGTTTTCAGCATATTTCAAAAATATTAATAAATTCAACAAGCTCCTAATATAATTAGTAAGAGTACTACTTAAGAGAGCTAACATTTGCCGTGTATTTAATAACAGCAGTACCGGAAGAACACAGGAAAAAAAGAGAGGGAATTACGAAACAATAAATCTTTTAACGCGTCTCTCATAACGTTAATAATAATATTAATCGTCCCGAATCGAAAATTGATCCCGGCACAATTATGAATTATCTCTCGCGAACGGCGCAAACGGAAAATTAGATTACCTCCGCTTCCGAAGCGGATGCCGAGATAATTCAGGCCCCCTGCCCTCTCCTTCCCCTCGAAAAAATCGATAAGGGAGATGCCGCCGAATCGCGGGCGAACCACTATTGTGTCCGGGACGCTATATTCGAGATTCGGGAGGCACTCGGCAACCGCCCGACGAATTGACAAAGGCCGGAAGGAAGCTTAATCTCCGAGAAACACTCCGCGTTACTGTGTGCCGCCCGCCGGGTCTCCGAGCGTCCCGAAGGGGGGTCAAACATGTAAATGGCGTCTGGCAAATTAAAAATTCGAGGCCGGCGTCTCCATTATCCCGGGGAAAAACACGGAAATAAAGCCGGAAAGTGGGAACAAGAGACGTGTGGATGAACGTTAAGCGATACGCGTGTGAAAAAAGGCGTTTCTCTCGCGAGTCTAATCCTCGAACGGCTGTTGTAGAACAGAAGGGAGAGATAAAAATGGCCTTTTATTGGACGGAAAATGCGCGGGGAAAATTAATCTTGTCACGTCAACCGAATTTGGAAATAAGCCCGGGGAAGTGTATTTATTAAATTGAAAAGGACGAAAAAAAATATATGTTATATTAAAAATAATGGTTTTCTAAAAGAAAAATATATTGGCGCAGTCAGTAGGATATGTGAGGTATCCTTATCCTTAAATTATAATTAGCTGCCGACATTACCGGCTTGGATTGAAAGAGGATGTCCGCAGACTGGCATTTTGTCCTTTCTATTGTATAATCTGGTGCCACTAATGAAGCTTGGACAAGACATAAACAGCGTAGTGGAGGACAGAATGCAGAACGTTCTGCAAATTGTACAAACATCAACCGTGGAGATGGGTCTAAATATAGCACAATAGCATTCACAAGAAGGAAGAACTTAGATGAACTTGTCATAGGAAGTGAAATGTCTTGGTGTCATCCTAGACTCCGAATTTACTTGGAAAACTTACTAAAACCAGGGTGGAGGCGACGCCTATGTTGGCTAGAAGATTTCATGGAAGACATGGGGGTTAAGACCTAATTAGATGTACTGGACATACGTAGGGGAAGGTGGGGCAAGATTGAAACATTAAGCCTTAGAACACTGCATCAGGATTGCAAATTGATATACAAGGTTCTAAGTACGCTTGTTGTAATCTTTAAACATTTATCTGCTGATGGTTGAATTTACAATTTTTCGATGCGTACTCTTGATGTTGTGAGAAAATTTTGAAAAGCAATGTGTAAATACACCATCTTGCCCCACCATGGGGGCAAGATGGGGTTCCAGTTAAGAATGGGTCGTACCATAAATCTAGGTAATAGGTAAAAAAAAAATAGATGCTTAAAATATTCTTAAAAACATGCAGGAACTAAGCTTAAACTCTTTAGAGCGGAACTATTTAAAATAAAAAAAAATACAATAACGATAAGAATATTTAACTTAATCTTCACAATTGAGACAGAATAGAAGATGAACTCATTCACGTTATTCGCACAGCCTCCATGTACCCAACCTCGCCATCCATGGCATTGTATCAATACTTCCCCTTACAATACTAACATTGAGCGTCATCTTCCTCAACAGAAGAACATGATTATTTCCTTGACGTTTTCTAAAAATCTATCTCTTTGCTTTCCTTACAAACTTCGGCTTCTTGATCTCTTCTGTTTTCTTCTTTGTCATTTTTTTTTTCCTTTAACTCTCCCTCAGCACTTCTAGTTGCCTTAGGGATTCTCCAAACTTCTATTTTCTTGTAGCAGATTTTTATACGTAGTGCTTGTAAGGATTGTTGCCTTTCCCTTGTTACGCTTTAATTGAACCTGTACTTTATTCCTAACATGATAAATAGGCATTATGTCTTCGAGAAAGCACAATGGCATATCCAGGCATAACGGACCAGACTGAAGAGTGAGATAATGATGTCCCCATGTTGCCCCATACTAATAACCCCATCTTGCCCGTTTGAGACATTTTCCAGTTATGTTATAATAACATATTAAATATTTGAAATAAACAAATAAGGCACTTTAGAAAATACATGCAATACATGTCAATTAATAAGCACAAAAAAGTGTAGTTGTAAATAATTTACTTATGCTTCCGATACTGGCCGTTGAACTCACCATCAAAATAATAACAAAATTCTGGAAATTGCAAAGTTCACGCACAAATAGCAATAACTTTGTTATTACGACTAGTAAAGTTTCCTACATTACAACAAACATAAAACAGCACTTGTCAATATTACGACTGCTATTATTTGACAGATGCTTACTGCCGTTTTGTAGATAAGACGATGTCCCCATCATGCCTCGTGGCGCCATCTTGCCCCACCCTCCCCTATAGGTGGTCAGACCCATGATCGCTGGTATGGTGAGCAAAATGCAGCAGCAAACTTTTATAACTGAACTTGTGCAAGATACAGAGGCTTGCGTCCTCATGAATAATAGGAGCTCTGAGGACTACTTCTACAGCAGCAATGCCTCTTAGACCTTCCTCCTCTCCAATTGGTGATAATTGGAAAGACAAGAATATGGCATCGTAGGATGCAAGAACTACGAAATAGCAGATATCCTGGACTGGGCACAATACTGTTGTCTATTATGTAGAAAGGCAACTTTTTGCGAATGCGATAAGACCATATGATTTTGACATATCTTTTAACAGATATTTTGAGGTGCAAATCGGTGGAAACAAAAATGTCATTTTTGAAGCCAGTCAAATTATATATTTTTTTTATATAAGTCATCAGGGTAGCCTCGAATAAGGCTGTTTCCTGTCAAACTCATTATTTTCTTGCCAAGCTCATTATCAATATTGTTTTGACAAATGTGTCCGATTTGACAATCAGTATTTGTCAAATTAGTTGCAATAATGAGTTTGACAAGAAACGAACTCCGAAACGTTGTAGGATTATTAAAATCCCACAAACGATATATATAACGCAAGTATTCATCCATCGTCAACAATCTCTCGTCATGAGTTACAAATATCAAAATTAAAGTATTTCAAATATTAATTAGGATACATCTGTTAAGTCACTGACATCTAGCGGAAAAACCCGAAACTTAACTCTTATCATTTAGTGTAGATACCTGTAAACTGATTTGACAAGTAACTAAAACTTTTAATTTTATTGTTTATTAAAAAATTATTATACCGTGAGGTCGTAAATGGTGGCCCCGCACCTTCATAACCCTTTTAAAAGGATTTTAAGGATAGCAGCGCCTTCTTATTTTAGCCATGTGCGTATCTCTATAGGCAAAACATCACTTAAATTTCAAAAATCGTTTTCATTTCATTGCTCTATCTCATTCTTTTCAAAATTTATGGAGGGAGGTTAGGAGTTAATTTACGATCTCATTGTATATAATTATGTGAAAGAAACGATAATTAAACGGTTTAATCATGATACTTTACAATGGAAGATTTTCCGATGGACCGAATTGAAGTAGTTTAAGACGGCTGTGTATGGTTCCTTGACGCGAAATCTGGTGAACGCAATCTAGCAGTTCCAGGTTGTTTTAAATGAAAGTCCCATGAAAGCTATGACTGAAAAAAACAGTTAATATATTATTGAAAAAAAAAATGAATTAGCATGGTTCAAGGATCACGGAATAAAGAGTTAAGAAAAATCACGCTTATAAAACGTTAAAGAAAACACGCGTATCAAAAGGTAAGAAGTGCTAAAATCACACGAAAAAAAAAAACAGAATACCAAATATATAAGAAATTAAGCTATTAAAAGCTATTTAAAGAATTAATAGTTTTACGAAAAATAAAACTTACCCAGAGAGATATAGCGTCAAAACCCAATCCAGAAGAGACAAACCAGTAATCCAGAGGATTTTAAGATATATTTGAGTGAACCTACATTCCTAGTGACCATCCAGAGGGCACCCCAGATCCTGAACTTAACAAAAAATTTATTTTTTCATAATCAAACCGTAATTTCCACTGTCCCCAACTTACATTTATTTTTTTTAAGGCAGGTAATAAGCAATATTTAAATTTGAATGAGGTAAGTAATGACATCTATGTCTTTCGAACCATTTAACGTCCTGGGATTTAAATTTATACAAAATTTATATCTACTACGTGTACACGTTAATATATTAACAATTATCACAAAAAGAATTCCTTGATTGGCTATATAAAAGAAAATTAGAAATGTTAAATTTACTAAATCAAAATGAAATACAAAATGGCAACAAAGATATACAAAAATACGTCTATTCACGTTAATAGTCGAACAAGGAACTCTTTAACAAAACTCTACAACTGTTTTTCTTACGAAAAACCCTCTCTCAAAATCGTAAAACGCAGTCGTATTACAATTCAACGACAATAATCAATAGAATCCGCATTAAATCAAAAAAAAAGCAAACAATAGACATTTAAATGAATGGAATTAATATAAAAAAAAATATTCACACTTAATTAAATAAATCATACAATTAACTCTTAAACTAAAATTTATACAAAACAAAAATATAATTGTGAAAATTTCTCGGTCAATTGAAATCAAACGAACGGAGTAATCATAACAACAAAACTATGCAACTTAAAATACACTCAGCGGTAACGCGGGTTGTCTAACCACAGCACTATGTATGTTATTTGAAATATGAATATCTATAACAAAGCTATATACAAACTACGCCTCCATAAAACCGAAAGCTTGCAGCATAGCTATTTTATTTTTTTACAAAAGCGTAAATAACAAGGTTATTATTACAGATAGATATATAGTAGCTTATACAAAGTGATGTTATTTTTTACTTAGGATTTAAAAATGGCATAATATATAGGATGTTGCATTTAAAAAGTTTTTTTACTTATGGAATAGCTTATATAGTCAGAAACATTTTTATGTTATCCAGCGTTAAGTTCTATACAATTTTTAATCACACAATTTTTTTCTAAAACGAAAAATAAAGCTGCAATCAAAAAACCAGTTGGGCACACGCTGTACAACTGCCTCCTTAAAAGCGTCTTGTGAATATCACATGAGAAATTAATCACATAAAAATTTTGAAAAAAATACATGTTTTTTTTCCTCTAAGATTGGTAAGAAAATATAATTAACATTAACCAAACTTTTTTCCACTTACAGCTTTTAAGTTTTACCGGTAAAATTTTCCACTTTGAATATATAAATAATAAAAAGAAAAAATAGTCCTTTTACCATAAACAGCTTTAAAAACCAACACAAAACAACTTATTCTGCAGTTAATTTGGAAAACATTATTAGCGCCCGCTTAAATAGGAATCCGTGCACGTCCAGCGCATGCCAATTCAACGTTTGTCAGTAGACTTGAGCGTCGTCGGCCGCCAGCTTTGTACGCAGCCAATTTAAATTCTGTGTTTACCTCGGCGTAATGCCGCTTTTATCTGGAATCGGCGTTCGCCGCGTCGAGATCCGATTAAAAGATGTTAATGAAGTAAACAGCGGACGTAAGGATTTAATTTCCAAAGCGGTAAATAAGCGATCTTTAGATCCTACGGAGGAGTGTACATATACATTTAATCCCGACGTCGGATTTAAGTAAACTCTGTAAAGTCGCTAGAACCGCAGCGGTTTACAACTTCGGTAAATAAGCACTCACTCGATTTGTGTTAATCTTCGGAATGGTGGAAATTGGATCTTTGATTTTCCAAGAGGAACGTCTAAAAGCAAAACGAACAATATCATTAATAGAGGGCGACGTTTGTAGGTTTTATCCACTTCCTGTCGCATACCGTTTGAGTTATAGTAAGGCAAGCAGAGAGAAAAAGGAGTAGACGAGCTACTTTTTGAACCGGCAGCGTTGTCTACTTTCATGTTTTCGATCCTACATTTTGTGTTTGATTTAATTTACACAATTCTTCTTCATAATGCAGTGCAAATGGCCAATTTCCAGGATGTCTAACGATAGATTAGATTAGGATTAGGGTGGCTTATCGACCTGTTTCACCGCGACCTTTTCAGATCTATTGTGATTCCCTTTTTCCTAGAGGACGCTCTCTAATTTTGCCCTCTTAATTAGGCCTATCATCTTTGAAAGCGGCTTCTTTATGTAGCTACTAGCTGTGGGGGTTCTCTCCCCCATTACTAAGAAACCTTGTCCTCGCCAGGCCTTCACATTTGGGACAGCACATGAACTGGTGTTTCTTCCTCCTCTTGGCAGTATCTGCAGGTTGCATCTTCTGCCAGGCCTATGTTGTACATATGCGTACTTCAAGTCTACAGTGACCAGTCAGCCAGATCTACAATCCTGTCTTGATCCGTAGATCTCTCGTGAATTCAGGCCCTCTGTTCCTTTAGGAACTCTTTTGCTGGCCTTTGTCCCTGGATTTTTGCCACACTCTCTGGACTGATTATGTATCCATTCATTGATGGATTTTTTAATTTGCGTTTTGGTAGTGCCGAAAGAGGGGTCGGCTCCAACGAATGGCCCTTGACACCTCGCCTGGCCAGCTCGTCCGCGCCTCATTTCCTCTCACGCCCGAGTGGCTGGGTCTCAGGCAAGGGTTACTTTCCTTTGGGTGCTACTTCATTTAGGGCGCTTACACAGTCCCAAATCAGCTTAGAGTCACGCTAAACTGATTTGGGACTGTGTGATGTCTAACGATACTAAAGTAATGTAAATTCACAAGACGTCATCAACTTTACTTTGTCTTTACATTTTCAAAATTTAGACCGCAATTTTAATTAAGATATTACTAAAATTCTTGATGTTGAAAATAATTACAAAGAGCGGTTATGTCTAGAAATGGTTCATATTAACAGTAATCAAAATTCAATTAATTTTAAAACAGATACAAATCAACTTAACCATATTTATTGTAGCATTTTACATAATATCTAGTGACATTACTTTATTGACAAAAATGTTTTTTGACTTTTCCAAAATTCCAAATTCAAAAAACTTGTAATTTTATTATTATATTTGATTTTGTAAGCAGTTTTAAACAAAACAAATATGCAACCCAACACTCGCGGTACGTGGGTTGCCACAGCAGTATGTTATCTCAGCCTAACATTGATGTAAATTTATGTAAGTTAGTTTAAGTTTTATTATTTAAGCCTTTCATTTGCACTTTATTTTCAGTTTTTTATATATTTTTAATTTCTGTATAGTAATTATATTTCGTATCTTGCATGCTCGATCGAGTAGAATAGTTTGTAGATAGTTTATATATAGATAAGGAAAGCGTCACAAAAAAAAATAGTTCTTTGTTTTGAAATAATTTAATTGGTATTTCTTTGTTTTTTTCTTCTTCTTGATATTCGAAACACTTTTTTAAATTTAAAAAAGGTTTCGAATATCAAGAAAAAAAAAACAGTGCGGAACTCCCAAGTAATTTACTAGACACTCAGAGTTTATAGAGCGAATGCGTTCTCTCAGGTTAAAATTTACGGCTACGTATTGAAATCGATCGCTCAGAAAGGAAGCTATCCTTTGCGATGCCAATGCTCTCACCCAAACATCACACAATTTTCCCATTAGAATATCGTGATTGACTTGGCTTTTTAGAGATAGCGAACCGCGCTTTTCGTCATTCTATTCCTTGTCTATAGACGCTTCTAAAGGTTACCTCGTGGGCGGCGTAGCATCGTTTTTAATTTTCAAACTTTAATCGCTCATAGCTCGAGAAGGGTAAGAGCTAGAAGGACGGTTTCACTTCGTGGGCGACATAACGTCGAGTCGATCAGCTGAGATCGATTTGCTCAATTCTTAACTAGCGAACCATGATTGTTCTGGTCCTTTACTATTAATATATTACTAATCCTTTGTTTCTAGCGCGCTTTCCAAACCTTTTAATCTTCTCTATCTCTGAGAATGTTTTGTTCATCCTCCCATCAATTACGGAAAACAAGGACTGTGGATATCATCACCGCATTTCAGCGTTAACCTGTTACACAATCGCGTCAACCAAATAAACGAGGGCTAAACCAGTATAGGGACAACACGGATGCCATTTGTGCTTCCCATTCGCTTCATTCCTGAACTGGGGTGATACGAAAACGGTACTGGGAGGCCGTATAGCCCAATCCACCGACCGAGTAAAAACCGGGCGATTTATGGGCCGCACTTATCCCCAGCTATTACGACCTAACTGATAGATCGAGGTTAATAACCCATCTCTATGTCCCCCCAGCGTCAATACCGCACCCATTAATTTGCACGGGACCAACCTGGACTTTCGAATAGAGAGGCGAAACGTTGGTAGGTGGATTTATTATTCAAACGAGCCGGCTAGTTAATCCCGCTTTGGGGAAATTCAGCCGTCGAATCGGTAGGAGTTAGGAATTGGCGGATTATCATTAGCGTGATGGATGGTGTTTCCAGGTGAAAAATTTACCCCAAGACAAATCGGCGTGATTTCTTCCGAGGAAAAGTTTGTGCAGTGAATGCATGTTAGACTGGTGGAATAGTGTTGCGGAATGTGTGGGCGGATATGTATGTATGTGAGGTGGATGATGTTACACTGCGACCTAAGAGATCTTTTGTGTCCTCTAATCTTTCTGTTGTACAGCTGACCTTCCAATCCTATTCTTTTCAGAAAGTGTAGGATATTAGAAGCCTTAGGTGAGATAAGTCTCCCTCTTTGATTCACATGCTCACATGTTCAACGCCTTGGGTTGCACAGTGCTGCGCAAAGCTATGTGGTGAATTCCTTCACAAAGTTGAAATTTCTCTGACATCCCAGGTTTGATCATCGTCAGGAGATTGAGGCCTATGCCTAATCATTCCTTCCTTGACCATTCTAAGTGTGGTTCTTTTTGCCACGCCCTCTACTATAATATGAGGAGGGGTAAGATCTAATACCACCTCGATAGCTGCTGTTGGGCAAAGTCTCATAGCCCCAGTTCTGCATACGCATGCTAAAATTTGCACTTTCGAGAGGTTAATTTTCGCGGTGACCAGAGTGGACGGGGATAATAGGCAATAAGATAAAACCATACTTCTTCGAAGAAACCATAACAATCCCTCGATATTCATATTTTTTACAAAACTTCTTGCTTTCCGAATTGAACCAGTTGCCCCCAAGCAGAAATGATTTGTGGTGATTGCAGCAAGATGGTGCGCCTCCACACTATCGATCGGTGAGAAACTTGTTGAACAACGTCTTCTCATATCGATGGATGGGTGGAAGTGGATCAACAAAATAGCCACCTAGGTCATTAGATTTGACTCGGCATGATTTTTTTACGAGGATACTTGAAAAGTGTACCAAATAGACCACAATCTTTATCAATGAACTCAAATACGATTTAAGGCTACACAAAATAATTCCGGAGGTTAAACAACAACCTCGATTAAGAGGTCACTGCTCACCTTTCTCGTTGTATTTTAGGTGAAGGCCATCAATTTGAGCATTTGATTTAAATTTAGTTGTATTAATAAACAATATTTATTGTAATAATAATCACATCCACAATTTGACTCTGCGTAAGCAGTATATATAGGGAACAAAAAACAAGAAAAAGGTCTTGATCCTTGATCATTTTTATATTCTGAGTGTGAAGTGTTGACATCTTCTAAATATTTTAAAGTGCAATTTGTTTTAGTTGAGTGTTTTATTGTCCATTTTAATGTCTGTTATTTACACATTTTACTTATTGCTATTATTTACAATGCAGTTTCCAATTTTACTTATGGTTTTTTAAATCTTGACTATTTTTAAACTGATTAGATTCTGACCTGAAGATGCTCGGTTAGAGCGAAACCGGTCGTGTGATATATTGAAGAATTTTGTTAGGATCAAGATCTTTTTTCCCCGTAATAATAATAGTTATTTAGATTAAAGTGAGACAGGTGTCTTTTACAGCGCGGGAATTCCATTTTCAAAAATCTGAGGGCTGTAAATGACTTCACGCACGACGTTTGTATTAATTTTTTTGACCGATAGAAATATTCAGAAAATCTTATTAAAAAAAAAACAAAAATTCAATGTAACAATAAGTAGATGTGGATTGGTACCACTGCGTTTTGACAACTGAACGCGGCCTTAAGTGCATAATTGAGTACATTTCGTCATTTTTAAAATTTTAATAATTTTGCCGACGGTAGTACGGCTGTTGGATGCTTGAAAGCGTCTATTCGATCTGGCCCCTTCCAAGAAATGCCACCTTTGAATACGTGTCGGCATGGTCTAAATTGCTGCGAATCGAAACCGGTTTTGGATGTGGCGATTAGTCGTCATTATAAAAAAACTGTCAAAACCGGTTTTTAATATCGGTTTTCTAAACCGGTTTTTAAAATGGGTTTTCAAAACCGGTTTTTAAAATCGGTTTTTGAAAGTGAGTTTGAAAATCGGTTTTTAAAATCTGTTTTGAAACGGTTACAATTTTTTTAATTTTTTGAACATTATTCCGTTTTCAGATATAATCGTTAATAATATAGGTATTAAAAGAATAATATTAACAACATTTGGTGTGTGTCAAAATAGAACAAGCAATTTATTGCATACTAACAATATATTTTTTCATAATAATTATAATTATTAGATATTATCTCTGATAATAATTTACGACTTTACAGTTATATCTCTCAAAATTGCATAACAGGTATATGAATATTAAATATCACTATAAATCAAATTGTAACCGTTTCAAAATAGATTTTAAAAACTGGTTTTAAAAAGCGGCCATAAAAACCGGTTTTGAAAACCGGTTAATCGGTTTTAGTTAAACCAATTTTAGAAAAAATCGGTTAACCGGTTTTTGATGTCTGGTGATTTCCGCAGCACTAGTCCAGACATGCAATTGAAGCACTGGAAGCATCAGGTGAAACCCTCGTAAAGAACCTTGAATAAAGGATAACAGTTAATCGAGAATATTTTAGAAATGCACCAGGTATGGTTGCTAAAAAAGCCTATACCAAACTTGAAGTTATTTTAGCCAAGAATCCGGAATTTTCTGTTTTGTACGAAATATCCCAAATTTTGAGTGAATCTGGTTTGAATGATTGCATCACAACAGTAGAAAAGTTACCACAGTATGAATACGCACCAATAACAACGTGTGATGTCGAACGATTGTTTTCACATTATAAAATATGACAAATATCTGACAAGTGACAAAATTTACTCCCTCTACAAGTTTAGAGAAATATCTTGTTGTCATTTAATAATAATTAAACCAAAATTGTATTTTTTTTTATCAACATTAAAAATATGTTTACATCACTCCTCTGCTGTCCAGAGACAGGCATTGCTGGGTCTCACTGGTGCAACTAACAGTACAGGGACCGCCTCTTTGGAGACCATTGTGGGCCTCCCCCCGCTGGAACTCTATGTGAGAGCGGAGGCAGTGAATGCGACCCTTACAAGACTGAAAGCCAACAACCTGTGGCATCCCAACTTCAGAGTGGGAGGACACACTTATACTACGGGCACGTTGCTGGACGGGCCATTGCTACAAATGCCCACGGACAGCATGGCACCCGAAATTATCTTCACTGAAAAGGTGAAAATCTCCATACCGAACAGAGACCAGGCGCGTAGTGAGATCACTGCTAACGAAAACTGGTACACAATGGATCCAAATCCAGCCAGGGGACAGGAGCCGGTATTTGCGGGCCCAGTCCTAATCAAAGGATATTCATAACCCTGGGGAAACATACAACGGTCTTCCAGGCAGAGGTATTCGCCCTTGCAGCCTGTGCAGAAATGATTGCAATAGGAGGCTGCATGAGGAGGAAAAATTAATATAATGACTGACAGCCAGGCTGTCATTAAGGCAGTCTCAAACCCTGTAACTAGGTCAAAACTAGTTAGGGACTGCAAACAATCCCTCAATGTACTGGCACGAGACAACACGGTGTCTCTGATTTGGGTGCCGGGACATGAGGATATAAAGGGCAACGTAATCACCGATGAACTAGCCAAGGAGGGCTCTAAGAGACACTTCATGGGTCCAGAGCCCGTATGTGGGATTACTAAGGATTCCGCAAGAAGGGAGATCTGGACCTGGTTAGATAAAGAAAGTACAAAGAAATGGAGGTCGACTGAAGGTCAACTCCATACCAAAACGCTGATAGGGGATGGGGATGGTAGTTTCTCTGATAACCTACTCAAGCGCAGTAAGAAAGAAGTTAAAACCATTACTGGGTTGGTAACTGGACACTGCCCTCTGAAAAAGCATCTATACAACACAGGCCGTGTAAGCGAACCGTGGTGTAGAAGATGCGAACTACAGGAGGAAACGAGTTTACATGTAATCTGCACATGTGAGGAACTGAAAGTACTCAGGCAGAAATATTTCGGGAGAGATCTATTGGAGCCCTCGAAGGTCCTCAAGTTTCCACTGGGCAAGATACTGGGCTTGATAGAGAACACCAAGCTGCTCGAGTGGAAATAAGAGAATCAATAGGGATGGTACAATGAGCACCAAGCTCAAGTGCCCACCCTAACCTGAATGAATGAATGAATGAATGAATGTTACATCACATCTCCCGTATTAATTTTTTTCCTGACGTCAGTTTTAAATAAAAAAAAAGAGTGATTTTGTAATGCATATTTACATATTCAAATGCATATTTTGCCTATTTAAATGCATATTTTATATTCTTAAAGCATATCTTATATGCATATTTTGATATTTTTAGTGCATATAAATCCGATTTTATTACAAGCTACTACAGAGGAGAAAACTATTTGCTACTGTAATTTTGAGTAAAGAAATTATGCAGAAACATCTACAACGAAGATCTTTGAAGAAATTTACCTGATTTTCACTGCTAAATCTGGTATTAGCTACACAAATTCATGTTGATTAAAATGTACCACCGCTTTTATTAGCTAGTCTGGCTTAGTCTTCTTCTTAGATTCATTTTTGTTACAAAAAACTCATTAGAGTTTCTGTATACTTTTATTTTGGCGAAGGAAAGGAAAAAGTTATGATATTACGAAATAATTACGTAACAAGGATCTAGAACGGAAATTATCCCAGAATACAAGGCTCTCATTTAAAAATCATTTTATAAAATAAAGTTTTTGTTTTTTTTTCATCCAGGAAGAAAACATTTGTTTCAAATTAACTAAGCTTGGGAAAACGTTTACCAACGTATTTCCTTTTTTTGTCCGCGTTTTTTTTTTTGTTTTTAATCAAAGTGACTAATCGAAATTCAATCGCCGAAATGCTTTTTTTTTTCACCCGTCGACCGGAAAAAGGTCAATTTTCTCGCTCGACTTTATCTGCTGTCTGCCACTATTTACTCGTGCTGTGACCCGTTGCCCCGCATTCCAGGGACGGATCAGCGCGCGCGATGCAACTGCACGTGGGGTCGTGTCGGATTATGTCGCATCGATTACCAGCTAAATCCATTAACTTCCATTTGTTTCCCCGTTGTCCTTTTTGCCTATAGGGAGCGAAAGCATGAACATCTGATATATTATGAATAAGAAATAGCGTCTAATAGTGGAAGAATTTGGTACAGTTACAAGTGATAATATACAAAAAATTATAATAATAATATAATAAACAAGAATTAGAATAGAAGATAAAAATATCTTCCTCTATAAATACTGTCTGAATATTTATGTTCCAGCTATTTATTTTACTGTTATTAGTTTTCTGTTTTAATAAAATTCGTTTAACTGAGAAGTATCCATGAATAAGTTAACAAGCCTCATTTTTTTCTACAATAGAGTTACACATGTTGATACAGAGTTACGCACCTTGCCAATCCATTGCCGGTTTCGATCAAAATATGAAAGATCCTGCACAAACTGTAATTGAAAAGAAGGTTTTCACCAAAACTAACCAAGTCCTACGATAGAGCTGGTAGATTTAACATCAAAACTAAACAAGTCCAGGTGGTACTAAGATGGTTGAATTTAATGCTTTATTGAGAGATTATAAATTAAATAAAATGTTTTCTTATAAGCTGATTTCAATACACCGACTCGTTGAAGCACCCAGTTTCCACGCGAAACTAAATAAGTCGGAAAGTATTCCCGTCGAAACTTAGGAAGTCCATGCGTTGCGAACAAAACACAAGTCCGATAGAAAAATGCAAATTTTTCAATTAATAATTGCTTAGAAACTTCATAATTTTTACATTTGTACTAGTACAATTTAACAAATAAATAACCAACTCATAAAATCATTGCACTATGCAAAGATTTTCCAGCACAAATAAAATTCGTTTCCCATTAACTTTGGAAGCATATATATAAATATTGTTATATTATCCCCAGTAATACAAATCTTTGCCCGGATAATCAATATTTTATTCACACTTTTTTTTTACATTGTGACTTCCCTCAATTGACAAATTTCATAATAATTCAAACAAAACAATCAACAAATTATTATAGGGTGAGTTCACTTACTAGATACGAAAAATTGTGAACATTGAATTGTCAATATTAATTTTGACACATAACCAGG
This sequence comes from Protaetia brevitarsis, assembly GCA_004143645.1. Classification (NCBI taxonomy): domain Eukaryota; kingdom Metazoa; phylum Arthropoda; class Insecta; order Coleoptera; family Scarabaeidae; genus Protaetia; species Protaetia brevitarsis. Next base: position 150,759 of record RXPK01000354.1, read on the forward strand.
TCAAAAGGCTACTTTTAATCTTAGTTTCTAAATCCTTGGCCGCGTGGAAATACCATGACAATATATAATGGCTAAGCACCCCAACGGGGTATCGCCGCTCCTAGAGCTTTCTAGATCTTCAAAATACTGGTAGATCAATCCCCATCCTCCCCTATATCCTCTCACACACATTCCTCCACCTGTCCCTGCCCTGTGTCCTCTCCTGCCATCGATGAATGCCGGCTTTGGCATTAAGGTCTTCTTTAACTTCTTGTAGTCATGTAGATTTAGGCCTGCCTCTTCCTCTTCTTCCTCCTGGTTGCCATTCCAAGATACTGTGGATTACTGTTCCATTCCCGGCCCTCCGCACGTGTCCCAACCATTTTATTCTCTGCCTCTTAATATTTTTTAACCACATCACCTTCCATTAGCTCCTTTGTTAATTCATAATTGGTTCTTCTTCTATATTCACCGTTGTCCATCTCTATTGGGTCTAATATTGTTCTTAGTATTTTTTTTCTTGTATCCTAAGCTCCTCTTCTTGTTTCTTGATCATCGTTATTATCTCTGCAGCGTATAGAACTATCGATTGTATTATAATCTTATAAATTCTCATTTTTGTTTTCTTTCCCAATATTTTACTTTTTAAGAGTTTTCTGTTTGCTTGATAAGCCTTGTTCATATTGGTTATTCTTTCTTTTATTTCTGCGTCCCTGCTCCTGTCATTTGTTATTGTCACTCCTAAATACTTAAATCTGTTTACTTTTTCAAATGTGTAGTTTCCTATTTTAGCTGAATTATATTTACTTTCTCGTTTCGTGTCTAGTCTCATTAATTTTGTTTTCTCTGAAAGCATGGACCTGTTAAATTTTGCATGGACACGCATCAATTGTTGGGAATACATAGTATTTATTAGGTATTAGGTATCAGCAAGCCTTGACAAGAAATAAGTTATATCGTTTGTCAATTCTTTACGATTTTTTTCTAAAAAATCATTATAAATCGAAAGGAATTAGGTACTTATAAAAGTAATAATACTTGAACTAGCAGGTCATTTAGTAACTGATATTGCTATTTGTATTGAACAAAAATTCTAAAGAAAGATAAAATACACAGTATTTAACTTAATTCTTGTGTTTATATTCTTTATTATTATTATTATTCATATTTCAGCGATACGTTTCATTTTGGGGGTTAAGTTTGTATGAACCGCCATTATATTTATTTATATTTTAATATTTAGAGGTTGGTAAAGATCGACACTAATATGGTCTATTATTTTTACATTTATCGTTAAAACGCATGTTTGAATATGATAGTTTCCTTACAAAATTAGTTTGGCCGTTGATTGATAGATGACTCTGATTATCAAATATTTACCGAATAATTGTTGACATTCCTATGACCTAATTTATTAAAGTGCCAGACAAGTTTGAATACGTATTTTAGTTGAAATAAATTTATTTTATGTAGTATTTGAATCTAAAATGTGTACACAACAATATAATAACAATTATTATTAAGCGAGTTCTTTGATGGACGAAATAAAACAATAAACGCGAATTCAAATCTCAAAATCAAATGAAATAACAAAAATGGCAGCAAAGATTTAAAAATTACGTCTACTTACGCCGCCATCTACCAAAGAACTGACTCTTACAATCTCGACCGCTGCGTACAACGAAGCCGCACAGATCAGTCCACCAACGGACACAATCACAAAACATAATATAAACTAAACAAGCGAACGCAAGGTATTTAAATAAATGAAACTAATTTAAAACAACTGAACACTAAATTAAATAAATTAACCAATTATCTCATTAACTAAATCTTATACAAAAATAAACATTACATCTGTGAAAATTCTCCCGAAACATTGACAAAGGCTGATCAGAGTAAACACGACAAAATCTGAAATTTCGAAAACCGTGGTGCCAGTCCACAACAATACGTATCTGTGATCTTATAGCCTCTGATTTTAGAAAATTTATGATTCTTAGGTATTTAAATAAAGAAATCGGCTTGTATTATCTTAAATTGTCCTTTTATTGCACCATTAGTGTGATTTTTACAACTATACATTAAATTACATTATTCCCACTGTAAACAATCCGAGAAGAGGCTTTGGCGGTGCGCTCTTTAGCTAAAAACACTATAGTTATTCGTTAGCAAGCGCCTGGAAAGCTAATTTGACAGCTAATTTGGTGCTCTCAGAAGTGTCCAGAGCTAGCAAGTAGAAGGAAATTGAAATAGCCAAATTGTGGTATTTACTTTTATTAAAGGAAAAAAATATATATACGAAGTTCCTAATTATAAAGTTAATTAAAATATTGAATATTAAATACCTAGAATTATATGTACATATATAAAAATATCATATTTTACTGAAGTTAAAAATTAAAAATTTTAAATTCCGGGCATTTGTTCTGAAAAATAAAGCAGCTTATTTTATTAAATGTAATTCAGGCTATTACACTAAAAATTATTATTGTATTTAAGAAAAAAACAAAGCGAAAATTGTAAGCTGTATTATCGCATGATAATAGAGCAAGTTTACAAGTAATAAAGTATTTTTAAAAGTTATTTAATAACCACTTTGCAGTTTTACTTCTGTCAGTTATGCAAGAATTGACAAATTGTTTAAGTATCACCCAAATTCGGAGATTTTATTTCAATTGAGCTACTAAAACTATAAGAAAGAGTGGACACAAATAATTATTAAAAAAAAAACTATGATCTTATTTTTGTTTTTAATTCTGATGAACTTTTTCAAATATTTTTTTTTGCACATCACAACCTTATTTTTGTCGATTCAAATTATAAGTTTTTGGAATTGTTAGACTAACTTAATTATAAAAAAAATATGTTGCAAAATTTATGCCAGTCACTGTATATCTTCATATAAATTTTCTTTTAAACAACTTTAATATTACCAGCAACAAATGCGAGAGGGTTATTGAACAACACGGTCACACAGTAACCACAAGCAGAAACGGGTACATTAACAAATATACAACGGCACTCCACACTACTGTTTATAGCGAACGGCAATAATACTTAAGAATTTACGACTTACCATTTCTTATTCTCTGAGTGCAGCACACCACCGATCTTTATGAGGACACGCGGAGAAATTTCTCTACCGCTTAACGCTGATTTACGCCCGCGCACCCTTAAGACCCAGACATATAAATAAAAATTTGCTAGAGACAAGCCCGCCCGAACTACATGTACGAATGCACAACACAGGTCCAAGTCGACCCCCTGCGGCACGCCAGACAACGCACACCGCCGAGTTGCGATACGGTAGCTGGCGCCTGCGAGGGGGATCGTGTTGCCAGTGTTATCGTTAGAAATGCGCACGGGATTTTCCGGATATTTCGCGACGCGAACAATACACGGTTCCAGATCAGCATTAACCCCTTTCAGTGGGTATACTCGTCGTGATTTATAAGCGTTTCCCGAAGGCGGAACGACAGGACAAAACGTATTGGTTGCATCCGTAGATATTTGCGTTTGCATGTTGTGTTCATATATGTACTCGAAATGCCTTTAAAGCCGGTATAATTTCGGTGGAATATATCTCGTTATTGCGTATATATTTTCTTATGTATAACTTCAAAAGGACAATTGTCAATGCATTGCCGACATAGTAGGCAACCAATTATACACCAACAAAGAATTCGCATACGTTGCTGCAGAGAAAAATAACTTTCTTGGCAAATATCTTTTTAACAACAATAATATAAAATTTATTGAAATAATGAATGTAAAATAAATGTACAACAAATAAGAATTAAGGACACGCTATCTGTCAATTATACTAAAAAGCCTATCTATATCTCCTAGAAAAACTTATTATTAAATATTTTCAAGAAATTCAAAGCAAGTGATTGTGTTCTAAGTTTTCACACACATGAAAAAAAAAAACAAATAAAACCAATCACACAGAATTAATAACTAATTGTAAGAGAACGCATGAAACTCCTAATATCGTACAATTACCTCAAAAAAATTATGACCGCGGTTGGTAAAACGAATTCATAGCTGTAATTCTAACATATCCACATTAAACGCAATGGACTACGTCTCGAAAGATAATACCCTTTACAGTGCCCGACAAAGATGCCGCCACCCTTTCGGCGATTTGCATTCCCAGAATTAAAATCTTTGTAGTTTTCGCCAAAGAATTTTATAGAATGATTCTGATTTTCAATTCTCTTACTCACGTGGAAATTTTATTACAATATGTTCGTACTGTTCGTATTTATTTTGCTTATATATTAGTTATCATTAAATTTAGTTCCATAGTTTACCTGTATATTGTTATTTACCTAAACAGTACTTCATTTTTGTAATCCCTAGGGGAATAAAACAATTTTAATACTTTAACTAACAGCTTCTTGCGGGTTTCGCCGTGTGTCAAAAGTTTCGCTTGACGTTTCGCTGTTCATACTGACAGCTTCTTCAGGATAACTGAACTGATTCTCCATGGTCCGACATTCTTCTTTTATACGCCCCTGGTGCATCCAACCGTGTAGTTTCCGTTCTATTGACCGTGACGATTCGTAGTAGGCTCTTCCACGTGTTACTGAGGTGGTACCCTTCTTCTCTGTTAACGGTTTTATTCTTCTCTATTTCTATGGCTTCCCTGATGAGTCTTTTCCCGTAGTTCTTGGTGGTAGTTATTACTTTTACATTCTTGAAATCCATTTTGTGTCCGATGTCGTGCATGTGTTCTGCCACCGCTGATTGCTCGGTCCTTCTTAATCTTGTGTCCCTCTCGTGTTCTTTTATTCTTATGTCGATGGCTCTTCTTGTTTGTCCGACGTAGCACTGTCCGCATTGACATGTTATCTTGTAGATACCCTTCTGTGAGCTGTGGGTATCTTATCCTTTGCGGTCGGTAGATACTGCTGGATCGACGTTGGAGTCCCGAAGCGTACTTGTACGTTACGTTTCTTCAAAATTCGGCCTACTTTTTCGGTGACTCCTGCTATGTAAGGTAAACACGCCATCCCTCTTCGTGGTTCTGTAGTTGTCTCCAGTGTCGTCTTCTTCTTAGTGACTCTCCTTATGTCGATGTCAGTGTAACTATTCTTCTTTAGTGCTTTCTCCAAATGTATCTTTTCACTGGTAAGATGTTGTTCGTCACTGATGGTTTCGGCTCTGGATAGCAATGTTTGTATTAATGTCTTCTTCTGCATCGGATGATGGTGAGATCTTGCATGCAGATATCTATCGGTGTGCGTCTTCTTTCTAAATACCGCGTGCTGTAGCATTCCCTCTTTTGTTTTCTTAACCATAACATCCAGGAAAGGGAAATTTCCATTTTGTTCTTTCTCCATGGTAAACTTGATGGCTGGGTGCTGTGTTATGTGTTCCAAAAACTGTTGTAGTTTCTCTTCTCCGTGTTGCCATATTACAAAAGTATCGTCGATATATCGCAGCCAACACTTGGGTTTCATATCGCTGGAACTTAGGGCTTCTTCTTCAAATGCTTCCATGAACAAGTTGGCTATTACTGGTGATAAAGGGCTTCCCATTGCTGTTCCGCTCTTCTGCTCGTATTTTCCTTCATACAAAAAGTATGTCGTGGATAAGCACAGTTTCACTAATTCCATGATGTCTTCTTGTAGTCCAAGTTCTGGAAGTAAGGCCAGTGCGTCCTCCGTGGGTATGTTAGTGAATAGCGATATAATGTCGAAACTTACTAAAATGTCTGTAGGTTCAGTCTTTAGCGTAGACAGAATATCCACGAAATGTTTCGAATTCTTCACATACGTTGCAGTTTGTCCGGTATATGGCTTTAATAAGTTAGCTAAATATTTCGACAAATCGTAGGTCGGTGATCCAATGTTGCTTACAATCGGTCTTAAAGAGATAACCGTTTGTTTGCCAGTTATTATCTTATACATCTAGATTAAGAAATTTTTACAAAACTAAAGTTTAAAAAGTTTTTGTGTTGCAGGTAACGGCTTCAACATATTTATTTCTTGAAATAATAATGCTTATTTCTGAACTTCTTAATGTAGCATGGCAGGGCAATATTTTATTATATTTTTTGCAAAAATTCCAATAAGTGCAATTTGATTTGTGCCGTCATAAAAAGTAATAGAATTAAATAGTTAAGAAGGAATAACACGTTTTCTTAATAAAGTTGACAATTTTTTTCCAAAGTGTATAATTCTTTTTTAATATACATAAATTCTCAATTGGCATTTATGTCTAACATTTTATGCATCCATATTAAGAAATTCTTATAAAACTAAACTTAAAACAATCTTTTGTAGTAGAAGTAAAGGCTTTAGAAAATTATAATTCTTCTAATAATTATACAAGAACACATTTCTAAATCATTTTTTAACACGGCACAGCACAGTTACGTAATTAAATGCAGATCATATTTGCAAATTATACCGTCTATATAAACACTACGCGAGTAATCGATGACTAAAATAAGCCACAAAAGAAAGACACATATGCTAACAATCGCCCCGAGAGCTAATCCCCTGATGTTATGCGACAAAGCGGCCGCAAGAGATTTATTCGCAGAATTTTACTTTATAGTTTCCGGGGAAGAATTCAACGAAAAAATAATTCTTAGCACCTACCCATGTGCAGTCGCTGGTAGATTGAAAAGAACGTATCTTTCCTTGTGTTTCCTTATGGCTTATTTTCCCTATGACATCTTTTTTTGAGTTGGTAGTACATGGGAGAAAGGAAACTGGTTCTCACTATATCTTATTGTTATTATTATTATTTCTGTTCTGTCGAAATGAAATTGCACTCAAATTGAATATCTATCCCCTGAAAGAGCAGTGTTATCTATTTTAGAATATTTATGTATTTGCACTTGTTTGTATAAAAATTATTTTGTGGAAATTAGTTTGGTTGTATTTTTTAGTTTATGGACGATGTTCAAACTTCATGCAAAAAATTATTGAGTACTGTTACACTTATGTTGTTGTTTTGTTTGCTATTGTATTGTCAACTAATTTTGCTGATCGTGATTATTTTTTACAATCGTTTAACTTTTTTTAATGTTTTGAATATTTCCGTTTCTGTATCTACCTTAAGTGGTGAGTTAAGTGGCCTCAAAACTTTCGGATTATATCCTGCAGTTATCGATTGAAAATATTAAATTTTCTTTTCATTAATCCATTAATTGTTAATCCTACGCAAATTCCCATACTGAAGATCTTGTCCGAACGCAATACCCCCCAACAGATCATGATCTAGATTGCAATAATATGTAATAGACTGGTAATGCAGTATATGTCCTTGCACTGCATTGCAAGAAACTATTACAAACGTAAGCCTAAATATGTTATAAATATAAGTTAATATAAGTAAAGGTGTACACATGCTTGATGTATACTTTGTTTGTTAGTGAACAAGTTTTAAGGTTAAATAATATTTATAAACAAAGTAGACAAATACGCAAACATGTTTATGTAAGGTTAGATATAAGATGAGTAGGATAGCATAAGGACACAATTGATTATTGATTAATCAATAGCGTAGCTAGTATGTAGTACCGTTATACTGTGATATTTGTTATCCGACGCTACGCGTGTCGCTTTCGTTGTTACAAATAAACCACAAAACCCACGACTGTGTGTGATTAAAAGAAGTCAACCGAACCAAAACACCAACCCATCACAGACTTATGGCTCGGTTTCTATTAACGAAATTTTCTTTTCTAGCGCCTCATCAGTGTAGGGAGAACGCGTGCAGCCGTTATTGTTTATTTGGTGTGGAGAGGGGAAGAGTTGGCCCGTGATTGGCCTCACCATTCAATATTGTCACTAGTCGTCACTGCATTAACTTTCTAAAATATGAAAAATAAAAAAAAATTTAGTAAGTTTTGGTCATTGATTAGAAATAATTTACACATTATTAATATCAAAACATTGTAGTTTTCCACAAGAAATTTATTAAATTTAAACGATTATCAAAAAACGTATTAAATCTTAATAAATCCAATCAAGGCCACCACGTCAAGACTTCTATTTAAAATATTGATGCAACGGGTCTAGAAACAGAGAAAGCCCTCATCAGACAAAAATAAATAAATATAGAATTGTATGGCTTTAAAGCAGAGAAAAATTATAGTTATAACACATTTATACAAAATGTTTATATTGTCCTTCAATGCACATAATATCAACATATATGTGGTAATGGTAAACACGTTTATAGATCTAAGTATACCCGTGTTGTATGCAGCCGATCTAGGTGACACAATACAGAATTTTATTGCCGCATTTATTGACAGCCAATGCGATAATGCCGGAATATATTGGGCGTGAATGAATAACAAGTTCCGCAGACACGAAGATTCGCATCGGTATAAAGGAATCGGTGCATGGATCCACGGATGATGATGGAACATTCGTGAAAGTACATGCTTTTACCATTATCCGGAGGAAATACATACATTACGACGAGATATAGTTTCGTTACGGAAATTGTTCGACGGTAAACAAAGTTTTACGATATTATTTATATCTTTTCGTTCGTTCTCGAATGGGGAAGGGGTGGAGTATACGATGTGATGTGGACATATATGCATTAATGTTAAATAATGTTTATTGTGATATGTTCAGACGGTTTGATTATAGGTAATACGGTAAATAGAACATATTTTACTGCTTTTTCTTGCTTTTTATTGTTTTATTTTGGAGAAAATCAATAAATGTTTGGAAATAAAAGCTCTTATGTGTGTAAAAATGGGTGGCAAAAGTGAAACCATACAAAAAATTGAAAGCAGAGAAGATTGTCCTTGGAACATCCGATAAATTTCCTAGTCCGTCCCCCATTTAAAGTAATATCCTACCTGCCAATCATTATCGAGTTTATTTTATTTTTATTTTAAACCAGTGGTAGCGTCAGATTTAAAGGAATGCATTCTAAGATTAAAAAATAAATATAGTTTTGGATTCGACGAAATCCTCTAAACATTATTGAAAGCTGTTATGATATAATATGCGAGCCTTTGTGTAACATCATAAATGAATCACTCTGTTCGGGAATTTTTCCAAATGCATTGAAGTTTAACGATAACTTTTATCAAGAGAGGTGATAGGGAGTTAATAGAAAATTATAGGCCAATATGTCTTTTATCGTCATTTTCGAAAATTTTAGAAATGATTGTCTATCAACAACTATTATCTTTTTTTTAAAAACACAAGTTATTTAATTGTCATCAGCACGGTTTCTTGTCCGGCAAATCTACGGTTACCGCTTTGTTTGAATACACTGAGCTAATTAGGGATGCATTTGAAAATAATTACTTAACTGCAGGTTATTTCTAGACTTGAAAAAAGCATTCGACTCAATGTCGCACAAGATTCTTTTGGATAAATTATATAACTACGGTATAAGAGGTGTTTCTTATCAGTGGTTTGAGTCGTACTTAGGTGGTAGACGACAAAGGGTAAAATTAAATTCTCCTCAAGGAAACATCTACTCGGAGTGGACGGATACTGTTGTAGGTGTACCACAAGGAAGCGTTTTAGGACCTTTATTATTTTTAATATTCATAAATGATATCTGTTTAAATGTTGTTGCCGACCACGAAATAGTGAATTTTGCAGATGATACGAATTTATTGTTCTGGGGCAGTGATTTTATAACTCTTCAAGAATCGGGTTCTTTACTGTACAGTAATGTCCTTCAGTGGTTTAAAAATAATGAACTGATAGTAAATACTAGTAAAACCAAAGCTATCCTTTACAAATTGAATGATACTATTGAAGTACCTGATAAAATATCACTTTCTTTAGATAACATTCCACTGTATAGATATTGCAAAGTTCTGGGTATCACTATTGATGATAAAATAGGATGGAATAACCATACTGATAACCTTTGTGGGAGGCTTGGGAATGCATGCTACGCACTAAGAACATTAAGGTCAGTGACAAATCGGCAAACTCTGATAATGGTATATCATGCCTACGTGATATCGGCTGTGAGGTACGGCATTCCAATATGGGGCTCCTCTCCCCATATGCGATAAGATTTTTGTTCTTCAAAAAAGAGCGGTACGAACAATTTTCGGACTTTCCTTCAATGCATCTTGTCGGACAATACTCAAAAACAAAAACCTATTAACAGTGTGCGGAATATATATACAAGAGTGTTTAATTTTTATTTTTAAAAACAAACAACTTTTTGAAAAGGACGAAAAAAGACACGAATACGAAACAAGATTTCGAACTGATTACTATATACCGTCACACAGATTAACAAAAAAGGAGAAAGGTGTAGCCTATAATTGCATCAATTTTTTTAATGCACTTCCACAAGAAATAAAAACCGATGCAATATTCGCATCCTTCAAAAAAAAAGTTCATAATCTGATTTGTAATTTAGAACCTTATTCGGTGAATGATTTTTTTTAGCCAAACTATAATAATTTAGTTTAGTTAATATTATCTAGCTGGCACAGTATGCCTGTCTAGTTTTTTATATTAGTTTTGTTCTCTTTGACGAATGTTTCTGCATTTTGGGGATAGGTGGTTGTGTTGTATTTGTATTTGTATTATATTTAATCCCCTAATTGTTGAAATAAAGGTATTATTATTGTTATTGTTATCCCTAAACGCCTTATTAACTACACTAGCTGAAATTAGCCCAAATCTAATAATCGCGCTCTCTCCCTTAGACATCCCCTCTTTCCCTAATTGATGCGCCCTCTCATTACCGATTGTACTTACGTGAGCCCTAGTCCAAAAAATGTTCTACATCTTCCTCACGCAACATATCTCAAGTATCTAATAACAAATCAGTCGGCTGTTTTCAATTCCCTAACGCTTGTAATACAAATAAGCTATCTGTTATAATTCTCACGTCCCGTATAAATTCCCATTCGCGCCTAATATAAACTACTGTCTGATGTATTGCAACTAATTACAATGATCCCCTAATTTAAACTTTTGTTCATGAATTTCAATACCCCTATTTTAAATAACAAAATCCGCCCCTGTACCACCCTCACCCTTCGACCCATTCGTAAAAATTTCTAAACCCTCTCGAAAAGTGCCTATAAATTTATTATAACTAATACTTTTTAATTCCGCGAAATGAATTCGGCCCGCTATATCTACTCACCTATCTAAATCGCCCGATTCTAATCTAATTCCCATTGCCGTAATTAAACCCTGAAACCCTATCTTATTCGCGTCCCTACGAAATTTTAATTCACTCAAACGTAAATCTACTGGTAAAATATCCGAAATAACGCACGCCGCATCTGCCGAAATAGATGAATACGCGTTCACGATCCTAACCGTTAACAATATTTGCGCTCCGATTAATTTTCTTGTTTATTTAATTTTCCACGCGTCTGCGTAGTAACCACCGCATTACCGTTTAAGCAGCATATCAATCGTTGGGACTCAATATCAATCCCACTAAGACAACCCTAGTAGCATTTACCAGGAAAGGAAAATAAAATCCAATCTTAGAACCATAAAACTGGATGGGCAAAATATAGACTGGAGAGCGGAAATGAAATATCTAGGCCTTACCCTAGACAATAAACTTCTATGGAACAAACATGAACTTGAAGTAACCAACAAGGCCAAAAGAGCTCTGATGGTGTGCAGAAACTTTGCAGGGAAAAATTGGGGATGCAACCCAAAAATACTGCTTTGGATGTATACAGCGATAGTGAGGCCGATCATCACCTATGTATCAGTAGCATGGAGCAAAAGAACTAATCTGGCCACCGCGAGAATTAACCTCTCGAAAGTGCAAAGATTAGCATGTGTATGCATAACGGGGGCTATGAGAACCTGCCCAACAGCAGCTATTGAAGTAGTATTGGATCTTGCCCCCTCCATTGTAGTAGAGGGCATGGCGAAAAGAACCACACTAAGAATGGTCAAGGAAGGAATGATTAGGTATAGACCTCAATCTCCTGACGGTGGTCAAACCTGGGATATGCCCCGGGATGATATGCTAAAAAAAATTAGCTTTGTGAAGGAATTCACCATAAAGCTAAGTAACAGGAGCGAGTGGGATCATAACACCATCTTGAACTTGAATAGAAATCCCATCAAATGGTATACTGATGGCTCCAAAACGGCAGAAGGAACTGGAATAGGAATATATGGGCCTAGAACTACATATTTCGAAAGCTTGGGAAAATACCCAAGTATATTTCAGGCGAAAATACACGCTATTGGAAGATGTGTTAAGTTCAATATGGATAGGAACTATCGGAAGCAGGAGATTATCATCATGCCTGATAGATCAAGGCGCTGAGCTCATATGAAATCAGCTCCAAGATGGTCTGGGGAATGCCTAGGAAAACTAAATGAGCTAGGCAAAAGAGATAAAGTAACCCTCCTGTGGGTTCCGAGTCACACAGGAGTGGAAGGAAACTAAATAACGGTTAACCTCGCAAAAAAGGGGCTGGAATGCCTTTTGTAGGGCCTGAACCCTTTTGCGGGTTAAGTAGCAGTACAATACTGAAGAAACTAAAAATAGAAATGGAGCAGAGAAAATCCAGTTACTGGGAAAATCTCCAGGGATTGAGGCAAAGTAAAATTCTTCTGGGAACTTATAACCAGAAGAGGTTTACAGAATGCATCAACCTGAGTAAGAACAATGTTCGCATATTAACAGGAATACTTTCAGGCCATTGTAGACTGAAAGGACACCTGAGTAAGCTTGGATTGGAAAAAGATCGTGAATGCAGATTTTGTGGGGAACAGGATGAAACACCCATCCACCTCCTCTCAAACTGCGTAGCACTGTGCAACTCGAGGGCATTGCACCTGGAAGCATGTGAAATCGAAGAGGGAGACTTACCTAGACTGGGGCCCTCTGACATCCTACACTTTCAGAAAGGAATAGGATTGGAAGGCCAGCTGTAAAGCAGCAAGAATAGGGGACACAATAGATCTTTTAGGTCGCAGTGTAACATCACCCTTCTATTTACATACGTACATAAATACAAGCAGCCATATGACCCTGTACAGCTAATGCTCAGAACATACCATTATTGACATCTTAAACTCAGATTTTTCCTAACTAGAATCACAAATTACGAGAGATCCAAATTTTCTAATGGACTGTAACCTCAAGCAGATAGAGAAAAATAACACGGAAATAGCATACCATAAAGGTTGTCGCAAATTACAGTATCTTTCCCCGCATAGCCTCTTTAAATGCGTAACAAATTACACCCAGATAGTCGTACGGGCAATTCCGCTAACGATGACACGATCATTTCCCCAAAGGCCACGGGAATAAAATGATTATTTATCCTGCGAAACGAACCAGAGCGCCAACACAACACAAAAAAATATATATATATATCAGCGAACCGCGCAAGATATCGAAAGGAAAGATAAATAATCAGGCAATCACGAAAGAGAAACGGAGGGGCGGCGGGCGGGCAGACGGGGGAACAGGAAAGAAAAAATAACGCCCGATGCGAAATGGAAGGACTGGAAGGGGGGAGATTCTCATTCAAGACGTGTTCTCGCGTCGTCGTGAGAACTATCGCTTTTTCAGGCCGCGACTACAGCCGTAATAACGGAAACGTGACCCCAATACCGAGAGCGCAGAGAGGGCGCTGATATGAGGCGGGCGTTTTTGGGAAGTCGAGAGCCCGGTATAATAATAATAATGGCGATATGAGCAATTTGTGACGAGATAAAATGTCTTCGTTGCAGTAAACATAACACGTCTTGTAGTGTAAATTATCTTAAACAACGAATATTGAATTTCGTCCCAATTTGCTTCAATCTATGTGTAACTCTCTCGCTGATTACTGAAGACTTTATTGAAACACAACTCGCGAAAGATGCAAACAGACTTCAAAAGGACTATTATACGTATGAGTCTCGAGAAAATCTCAACCATCCTGAAGCGGTATAAATACTTTCTAAGATTTTGCACACGTAGAATAATATTATGCATTCAAATATTACTAGTTATTTATAAATAGCCTTACAGCCAGTCCTGAGGCACGTAATATTTTGATAGATAGTTTTGTAAGCACTTATAATAATAATAAGAATACTCATAAAACATTTTTAACAAATGTGAAGTCAATTAATACAATTACATAACATAATACAATACAATAAAAGACAAGAGACTATAAATACTTATTACATAATTAAAAAAAACTCATCTAAAGAGTATAAACACTCGTGGAAATGGAATGTTTTGATTCTACCTTTAAAAAAGATAACCAATTCATTCTTAAGTCACAGTAATCGCAAAGCAAGTACACATTAATATAATGTATTATATACATATTTCAATTTCATTAAAAGCTATTGAAATATCAAAACATAATAATCCAGTTTGTTATAAAAAGAATATATCAAACAAAACATATTATCCTTTATTGGTCTTCAAATTAGTAATCATATTGTTACGGGGTTCGCTCGCTCTCAAGCTTAAGGTCTTGGATCGAAATAATTTGGTTCGACACACAAATTTTTGGATGACACTATATATTTAACAAAACAAAGTAAATTCAAGATAAATAAAAAAATACAATGGATTACAATAAAACAACTCTTAACATAGGTTGCGATGATAGTATATATATTGATGTTCGGTTTTAACCTGTATACTTAAATAATAAATTAAACTATTAATTATGATATAATTTCCGAAATGTAGAGGTTATGCTTAATATCTAGGTTAATAATGTTGGCCGGAAGGTTTATGTCATGTGATCGGATTTTAGAAAAATGAATAAAATAAAATAATGAAATATTGATTTGGTGCAAAGAAAAGAGAATAATAACACTATGTATAATATACGACTTAGCTGGTAAACTTTTAGAAGTGTGGGTGTAATTGCGTCCAGGAGGGTGGTTTGAGCGCGTTACGCTGATGTCAAGGCGTGGTCCCCTTTCGAATTCAACGATCCGAATTTGGTCTCCCAAACTCCCAAAGTACTTCGTTCACCCTCTTGGTTTCACTCAACGCCAAAATAACACTAGTAGTTGTGGTAGATAGTAGATAATAGATAATAGTTGTAGGTCCCAAGATAGGATCGGATTACTAAACAGATAAAATTAACAAGAGAAGAAGTCCGCTTACCAGTGACCTAAGATGACGCCATTAACAAAATGAAAAGCCTGTTGACGCTGCTGTTTCAAAACCCTTTTCAGGAATATCGATGCAATGGACACAACTCTCCTGACAGTCCCAGGTAACACGAACAAAAATGCGCTCGATATTAGAAGTTTCTCGCCCGACAAAATCCCACAATGTGGTCTAATTAAAATTTGCACGGAGCAACTTGAACAGCGCGTCTAAGATGGTGTGCGAGCCTGTGCGTCTCCCTTACTTAGCGAGAGGGCGGAAATCGGAAAATACAACATGAATCAAATAAGCCACTGACAAACTTCACAATGCGGAATAATTTGCACAAAAGAAAAGGTTTTAATGAATGAAACTTGAACTAATAATTGAAGAATAAAAAGCAAATTTAACTGACAATGAATTACTAATTAATTTGGAAATAAATCACGAAAATGAGACATTAAATTTTGATTGATGCGTTGTGACGACCAAGGAGTTCGAAACCTCACTGCTAGATGGCGTTGCGGGGCGTAATTCTTAATTAAATGAGATAAAAATCTTTAAACAAAATCTAAAAATGAAGCGATCGCAATCCAACGGCAAGAATATTCTTCAAAAGATGAGGTGGTTGATGAATCACTACCACTGGTAATTATAACTGGTTCTACGTGAAGTTCTACTAAATTGTCCAATTCCCACATTTTTTTCTCTATTCCAATAGATTAGACTAGAAATGTTAGTAATACTTTGCTCCAATAATTCCTTCATATCTGTTAATTTAAAGGTTGTATTATGCCTGGCAATATATCCCTTGACTTGAGCCCAAATTAGTTCGATTGGGTTTAGTTCGCAGTAATATGGGGTAAGTCTCAATGCCTTTCTGTTGGTTTTTCTTATCATTTCATCAACAGCATACTTTCTAGGGGTGTTTATATTTTGTTTAATTAGGGTTAATAATTCTGCTTTCACCATGTCGTCTTCATATTTGATATTATGTTCTTCCATCCACTCTTGAATTTCGGCTTTGCGATTGTTTGTTGTAGGTGATTTATTTAATTTTCAGCTATGGTAAGGAGCATTGTCGAGAACAATTACTGCATTTTCTTTTAAATTCGGGAGGATATGTTGCAGCCACTCTTCAAATCTTTCTGCATTCATATCTTCATGGTAATCATCTGTTTTTTTTTTTTGATTCAAAGAGAAGTAATCCATTTTTTACAAATCCTTCGCCTGAGGGTATGTATGTAATAATTAGCCTCTCTACGATGTGAAGGTTTCCGAGCTGATGTGCCGTGGTCTAGTACTGTATAATGTCGACGTTTCGCCAAACATTACGATTGTGAGTTTGTACGATGAGTGGTCACTTTTTCTGTGGTATTTTTTTTGTGGTTGAAATTTGTAATGGGTTTCATACCCTTTCAAGATATTGTAAACACTACGTTCTCCAATACCTGTCAAAAAAAAAACAACCGTTAAGTTTATCTTTTCTGCCATTTAGCAAGATAGCTGAATGGTAATTGAATGACTAAGATTTCACTACCAGGTGGACAGATGTATATGCATACCTGCTGCTGTTGCTTTCATTTCAACATTGTTACTTTCGAAGTATCTGGCTGCTCCTGACAGGTCTTAATATATTCAAACCCTCTCTTTGTCTTTCACTGAAAAATGTTTTGCAACCCTTCTCTTAGGAAGTGAATTTTCCATATTGAAAAGCAGAAGATACCACAGAAAGAAACGACTTCTCTACAATAAATGTAACCTATAAAATGAACATTTTATGCGCAAATTTTAACACTATTTCGTCAATTTACTTACGTATTTAACAAGGACGATGTACGAAAGAGCCTTTATAAAGACTAATTTATAAAATATTGGAACGAAATAATATTATACAATGGATAGATAAAAACAATAAGCACAAGACGAACAGGAACAATGACATATGACATACACAATAACTGAATTTTGCCTAATGTAAGCGGACTCGTCGATCGACCAATGGTAAAAGTTATTTGAAATATGAGAGTTAATGACGCAATGTGTCTATCCATTGTTGCTAGTGCATCTGTTCGGCGAGTCAAGTATAGATTTAGTTTGTTGTCATTTGTCAGGTAATTGATTTAAAAATATAAAACAGCGTTATTACGTCGAGTATACAGAGTGTTCCATATAAAAAACACATGTCTCAAAAAATACGAGTTTAAAAACAAAAACCTAGAGTATTGAATGATGCGTCAAAAGGCGCCCTAATAAAGTTTTTAGAAGAACCAAACATTCTCACAATTAAAAAAGTTATAAGGGTTTTTAGGAATTTCCTATTTTACGATAACACTTTGTAACTCTTATATTAAGGAAATCGAGCTCCAGAAGTAGAGATTTTGTCTAATTCCTTTAGAAATATAAGTTTCATAGAATTTGATAGACTCTGTACATTGTCTACAATCTCTTTGAAAATCCAGAGTTTAAGGTTTTCATTTTGACTCAATTACGAAGTAAAGATTCCCCATGGCCAAAAGAAAAACCCTTAACGTTCCAAAGAATGCCGTACCATCCCCCGGCCATACTCATCATTATTTATGCAATAATCCAATTTAAAAGCCCTTTCAATCCCATCCACTTGCCAAACACCTTTTTCCACCTTTTCCTAACTCCATTTACGTCAAGAACATCACCCCGAACAACCCTTCCGCGCGACGAATTTTCTCACAGCCAACCAACGTTATCGGAAACGTTCACCCTTCTTCCCCACCCTGGTCGAAGGTCCCGAAAGGATAAATCGCCCTCTCCCACCTTTCATATTCCAGCCAGTCGGTCGAGAAGACATTGTCGGAAACTTGCCGCCAACAAATGAAGTCAATCTCCTGTAGCGAGGCACCTGCGCCAAAGCGAATCCGAAGTTAAATATCGAGTCATTTGAGTGGGGCTGGAATTCCGAGGGATGATACAAAACGGCATAATGGCATTAATTATTCGTTAGGTTCCCTCGAGAATAAATCAGAATTAAGCGAGACTGGTGAATGTGTGACCGCCCGTGTACGTTTCAATGGTAGAAATATCGTCGCTCCGCGCTTACCGCAATTCTCCGATTCTTTTCAACGGATATCCAGAGCTCTGGATCGAATTAAAACGATTCACTACGGCTAACAGCCAATTTAACTTCGGTAAAAATGGAGGAATGGCGCGCTTTAAATAACTGAAGGGCGTCTATTCGCCTCGATGCGCTGTACCGTAGTGAACGTTCTCGTGCGGGTACCATTAAGGGGATTCACGGAGAAATATTGCCCTCTAAACAACGATAAACTGTCCGTATAAACAATAGCTATAGAGCGATAGGAAAATGGTTAGTAAGGTTGGGGTAGTTTACACCTATACCGCATTGGTTTCATTTATCTTGTGATTTTTTTGTTATATATTTTATATATCGCTAAAATCGAATTTTTAATTTTTTAGAAAACTTATTTTCTTTTTTTAATCTCGTTTTCGGTACTTTTTGTGACACTGCAACTTGCCAGATAATCCTACAAAAATACGGGTTTGAAAGTAGTCACACGCTGATAAAGGTTGTAAAGTTCCATAAAATAAATTATTTAATTTGTCAATCATATTTAGAATTATAATTAAGAATTTTTACCAATTTATTTCAATCAAGAGCACATTCTTTAATTTATCACTTATATCCAAATCCTTCATTTTCAACAAGCACAGAGGAAAACATACCATATCTTCCTGCAAATGAGACAGCGGGAGAATTTTCGACATCACAAATGACATTTCTAGAACTCCATTAGCTCAGTATCTTATAATAATATTCTTTTCATCGCAGCTATAAAAAGCAGAAATGAACTCAATGGGACAGTCATCTTTATAACTACTATTGTTAATAGTAAGAACCACAAACCTTTTGTTTTTATTCTTTGTCTCTAATCCTATGAACAGATCCATTTAATTGGGAACAATTTCTATATTTTAAAGAGTAATTGAAGCCCTTTCGCGCGGAGGCTTTTATCAAACTTTAGTGTTAGTAACTAGGATAGAGCTATCAAGATTTAGTAATATTAACTAGATGCTGCGCATCATAGTCCGTGAGGAAGGTGGTTTTTTTTAAGTCGGTCCATTCACTCGAAAAGTTACCACTTTTAGAACGTGCAATAGGTTTTAAACAGTTTTCTTTTGTTTTTACACTATGTCGTTTTTTGTTTTTAACATTTGTTTTAAGTTTTTTTTATAAACCTGTTTAGTCAAAATACCGACCTTTTACTCACGTTACTTCGGTATTCGTAGAACAATTTATTCGCCAATTGGCCATCTTTACAACTACTGTTGTTAATAGTAAGAGCCACAAACCTATGAACAGATCCATTTAATTGGAAACAATTTCTATATTTTAATGAGTAATTGTAGCCCTTTCGCGCGGACGCTTTTATCAAACTCTAGTGTTAGTAACTAGGATAGAGCTATCAAGATTTAGTAATATTAACTAGATGCTGCGCATCTAGTCCGTGAGGAAGGTGGTTTTCTTGAAGTAGATCCATTCACTCGAAAAGTTACCACTTTTAGAACGTGCAATACGTTTTAAGTAGTTTTCTTTTGTTTTTACACTAGGTCGTTTTTGTTTTCAACATTTGTTTTAAGTTTTTTACAAAAGTGTTTAGTCAAAATACCGACCTTTTACTCACGTTACTTAGCTATTCGTAGAACAATTTATTCGCCAATTGGTGAATATTACGTCCTATTTTTTATCTTTTTAATCTTGTCCTTGCAAGGAAGTAAAAATCGTATTATTTGTCCCACTAAACATTAAACTTAAAACATTTCAACGTTGCCGAAACTTACATCGCAGTTCAATTCCCTATAGTGGAACTATAAAATCCCGATTTCATACCGCTTTCAGACGTAAGTGCTGTTGCTTTAAGCGCGAAATAGGTATGGAACTCCAGGTTCGCTGTAGGTATTTACCGAAGTATCACGAACAATTCCCAATTCTGCAAGCGGCGACTGCTGTACCGAAAGTCGCCCAGCGTAACCTAATGAAGGGTCGTATCCTTCAGACGTGACCCAACGACTATATGCAGCCGGCCATGTCTTGGGGATTCGGAGGTTCCAAGCATGACTTTTATGGAAATTTCGGGCTAGTAAGTATGGGATCCTCATAGTTCGACGTTATGGGATTAAAAGCGGAAAGAAGGCGTACATGTGTATAGGAAAATGGATTATTAAAGGAAGCGAATTTACTAAATGAGTGCAAATTAGCATTTACTGGCGAGACTAGAAAAAAATATATGGTAATTTGTAAGGAATTCTCTATTATACGGTTAGGCGTACCAGTCTCTCCTTGTTAATCTTTGTTTAATATCCATTTTGCCAGTTATTCAAAAAAAGAAGAAAAATATTTTCAGATATTGAGCCTATAGTTTCTATAATGAAACGTCTTTTCTTTCTATCGTTTTGGTTTTAGTTCTAGTAGTGAAAGTTTTATTTCCGCTTAATGGGCAATGATAAGAGGTAAACACCTGAACAATCGGTCATGAATGACGAGAAAATACTGTTATTTACCACTGCATTCCTATAGAATTGCTTTAGATCTATTTATTTTTAAATCTATTAAATTATCATCATTCACCAGCAAACAGGCGAAATATTCGACAAGAACCGCAGTTTATCAACCAGTTTAGACCCGCAAAAATACATTCGCCCATCACCCAATCCTATCTATGTCCGAAATTTCGACGATATAAATTACTGCCAACCATGCAACGACAAACACAATTTAAATGTCATATTTTTCTGGCCCGCTTTTTGGCTCTAAACCTCGGAATCCGTCCTGTCACATCACCGGCCTCCACCCCCCCTCCCGTTGCCCCTTTCAAAAATGTTTCATGGAAATTATTTGCAGATCCGAAACTATATATACAAATATGTCGCAGCGTTCGGCGTATTGTTTGTTTTAAATTTATCGCGTGTTCCCGTTGATGGGACATAAATTTTTCAATAGCGAACGTGAGGGGCGAACGTCTCCCCCCCCCCTGCATCGCTCGCCAGAGCCATCTATCGGTGGCAATCGCCGGTAAATATTTATGATATTTTCTTTTTTTTTTTTGTTGTTGCTGCTGAGAGCGCGCACAGGTTTTTATTAGGTTTAAATATATTGCCGGGTCGATCGAAAAAGGCAAACAAAAACGAGAAGCACTGTATTTCATTACCATATTCCGGTGCGTCGATGCGAACGCGATAATTCTTTTTTTTTTTTTTTTGTTGTTGTACGGCATTATTTATATTGCCCGGGCATGTGTAAATAATGCCGCGCGGATAGGGATAACGCTTTTTTTTTTTTTGATTTTCATTCATCTTTATAGTTAGTAAAAAAAAAAAAAACAATTAAAAAAATTAGGAATAGCAAATACCATATGGTCAAATATTTCTCCCTTCTACAAAGTCATGGATTTTTTTCTTCTTTAAACTAAGTTGGCAGTGTAAGTTTAAAAACGTGTAAGTTGACTTATTCTGTGGCGTGTGTGTGGTACAGGTTATGTTATATCGTTGAGAGATTAGGTTTTGTCGGTTTGACAACTACATTTTTTTTTACCATGGGCTAGTGTAATCCGAAGAAGGCAATTCATCCAGAAAGTTCTATTGTGCCCCCATGCCAATTTTAGCCCTCCCAGTCAGGTTGCACCTTATCATAAAAGTTCGCAACTTGGCTGATCGAATCCAAAGCGTGTCTGCTCCTCCTCCTCCCCTGCCTGGCAGTTGACAAAAAGGTGAGCAGGAGTTTCCTCCGCACTCCCACACAGTCCTGCACAGGGAAAAGTTCACCAGCCCCATGCGGTGCATGTGTTTATTTAGTGCGTAGTGCCCAGTTAAGAATTTTTACCAATTTACTTCAATCAAGAGCACATTCTTCAATTTATCAATTATATCCAGATCCTTCATTTTCATCAAGCGTGGAGGAAACCACATCATATCTTCCTGCAAATGAGACAGCGAGAGAAGTTTCGACATAAAAAATGACATTTCTACGACACCATTAGCTCGGTATCTCATAATATTCTTTTCATGGCAGCTATAAAAAATAGAAATAAACTCAATGGAACAGCCATCTTTACAACTACTGTTGTTAATAGTAAGAACCACAAACCTTTTGTTTTATTGTTTGTCTCTAATCCTATGAATAGACCCATGTAATTGAGAACAATTTCTATATTTTAATCAGCAATTGTAGCCATTTCGCACGGACGCTTGTATCAAACTTTAGTGTTAGTAACTATGATAGAGCTATCAAGATTTAGTAATTAACTTGCCTCGTGTATATAACTTTCCGTGTATAAATAAAACTGTTTAATCAAAATACCGACGTTTTAGCTAATTAGATTACAATCCTAGCTTACTCACCTTACTTAGCTACTCGTAGAACAATTTATTCGCCAATTCGAGAATAGAATTATTACGTCCTATTTTTTATCTTTTTAGTCTTTTCCTTGCGAGGAAGTGAAAAGGTATTATTTGTCCCACTAAACATTAAACTTAAAACATTTCAATGTTGCCGAAACTGTGCACTTCTATGAGTAATCTCAACCAGTCCATTCCAAAAGGAACAAGCCTAGCAGCAAGTTGGGACCTGACAAACGTTCTGATGCTCGGTTCTGGGTCTAAGATCGACAGCTCGCTGGCACCCCTTGATAACGCGTCAATTATTTCATTGGCTCTGATTCCAGAGTGACCTGGCACCCATCTCAATATAACATTTAGATGTTCCGCCAGTTGTTTAAGTTTTCTGTGGCACTCCAGTACCACCTCAGAGTCAAATCTGACAGCCCGCAAAGTTTTGAGGGTAGCCTGGCTGTCGGAGATGATTTCTACCCTTCCATTGTTGCGCAGGCAGTTTGAGATGCCCGTAACACAAGTCTGGATTGCAATAACTACTGTAAGGTGCGGTTACAGGGAAAAAATTAATTCCAGTATTTTCAGTTTGTTTAATAAATGTTTCCTATTTACGTTCGTCACAGCCGCATTTATTCGTTGATTTGCTTTTTTTACCATCACGCGGTAGTTCTTAGTTTCCATTCTTAGTATGTCGCGTCCCCATGCTGAATCTACGCAAGCTTAAATCCCCACGTGCCGCACGTTGAATCTACGCACGCTTCAGTCCCCACCGGCGCCGCGAGGCTATATAAACCGTACATTTACCGCATCCGTGGCGGATTCTGATCGTAGCCGTTCTTCGGGAGTGGCACGACATAGTTCACCGTTTTCCACGCGATTGCAGATCGTAGCCGCCCCTCGAGAGTGGCACGACGTGATCTTCCGCCCCGTCGTTTGATCATAGCCGCCCTCGGGGAGGGTGCGACGTAATTTTCCGCTTTCCGTCCGATTACAGTACACATCGTATGGTTATAGATCGTAGCCGTCCTTCGGGCGTGGCACGACATAGCTCACCGTTTTGAGCGCGATTGCTGGCCGCAGCCGCCCCTCTGGAGTGGCACGACAGACTCTTCCGCCCCGTCAATTGATCGTAGCTGCCCTTCGGGAGTGACGCGACGTAATCTTTCGCTCCCTCGTTTGATCGCAGTTGCCCCCCGCGGGTGGCGCAACGTAAACTTTCGCTTTTCGTTCGAATACAGACCGTAGCCGCTCTGCGGGGATGGCACGACATAACTTCTACGATCTCTGTATCTCGAATCCGCTACTAGCTCCGTGACGGAAGTTTCAGTTCTTTACGCTTTATTTGTTATGAGGGTCAGTCACAAAGTTCTTAAGCGAAACGAAAGGTAATAAGAAAAGTGTACTTCCGAAGGGAATGTTGATTCTAAAGTACACACAAGGGAAAAATTAAATAAACATGAGAAAACGTTGTTACACTACATACAAACGTTTCAGTAAAAAAAAAACAAGTTTAGTAATAAAAAACAGCTATAATAAATGTTCAAAGGGAACTCCACTTTCTGTACATAATTCCACTCTTCGTTCATGTTATTGAAGGAATTTCTTAAATTATATGGAGTAATTTCCTCACAAACATTTCGGATAGTCTCAGTAAGTTCTCCAATTGTATGAGAACGATTTGTAAATACTCTATTTTTTCGGTGTGGATAAATGAAATAATCCATAAGTAATAATAAATCTGGAGATCATGGTGGAAAGTCTATTATCTGATTATCGAAGCATTGATTCAATAATTCTAACGTTTCCATTGTCTTATGGGATGTTGCATATCTTGCTGGAAATATGCCAGGCGAAGTTCATCATCATGTAGCTGATTTAAAAATGGTTGTAATAAATTATCACGATATCTTTCCGTATTATTAAAGAATATTGGACCAATTTATCCATCAACTATCCGAAGTCACCTACAGGTCCGAGACAAAAAAAACTAAAACATTGTATTTAAATCAAATTTTCCGATGCCAGAGAGAAATACTCCCACCCAAAATCCCAGTAACCCAATATCCGAGCTTATAGATTCTAAGAGCCTCCACACACTTCACGTCTGCGGTGTCCTTGCGCTGTGTGAGTGCCTCCGAGGGGAAATCTGATAACAGGTTTCGCCGGCGCAAATATTTATTTTCTGTTGTCCTTTACTTAGCGTTGTATATTTCGGATCCTAAGTAAATAAAGATGTCCCATTTAAATTGCATTATATTTTGTTTAAACTAGCCGGGCGAGAGGCGGGTATAATAGCGACATGTAAGGACGTCTGTATCGATTTTTCCCCCGGATTTATTTCATAATAAACGTGGAGGTACAGTGAATGGATATTGAATATAGAGATCGTATTAATGTATGTACTACAACACTGGAAGCTTTTTTCCTAAAATTAGTATCTATTTATTGACATTTGACAAAAATTAATTATCAAGTTTGTCAAAAAGACTAACTCGCGCAGTGCTCTTCCTCTGGCCTTAGATGGAGTCCAAATTTTCATTGTTATAACCGAAAATGTCACTTGCCCAATTTGTCTTTCGCTTTTTTTCTGTAATTATTCTTCAATCATGTCCTTTTGCTTGATATGGAGTACAGTTCGAGGATAGTCACAACTCTTCAGGGTTAGTATAAAGTTCTGGAACGGTCGCATAATTTTGTTGGATGTGTTTACCGTTCTTTCCAGGCTGGCTTTTACCCACTGTAGAAGCTCTGTAAAGCCCAGATAACTGAATTCGTGGTAACATTGTTTAATGCTCCCTCGATATCCAGGAAAGTCGTCATGGATATCTCTTATAAACAATAAAAGCCGCCCCTGTATCATCCTCACCCTTCGACCCATTCACAAAAGTTTCTAAAACCTCTCCAAAAGTGCCAATTTTTTGGACACTTGTATGCGTATGTATTGCTGAATATAGATAGCTACTATACCGAGCTCATATGTCTTTCTAAGTTCTATATGAGCTCGGCATAGCAGCTATCTATATTCAGTAATACATACGCATACAAGTGTCCAAAAAATTGGCACTTTTGAAGAGGTTTTAGAAACTTTACCGACGTATGTTGGCACTAATAAATGTGTGAAATGAAGACACGAGTGGGCGTCTAGCAACTTTCGATTTAGTCAGCTGGTGTCATCCACTCTTAAATGTTTAAAAATCTGAAATTTGCCGTTTTACAAATGTAGTTTCTTCAAACTCGCTAGATTGCACGAAAGATGTTGGTATTGTGGAGGCCTATCTGTATAAGATTGGAAAATCTGTTATTTCGAACAAGATTTTCCACATATCGAGGTGTAAGAGAAAGACGTAACATTCTTTGTTAATGACCTCGCAAAGTTTATTCTACTGAAGGTACACGCGAACGCCTTAATTGGACCTGTGTTGCAATTATATAGCTCTGTTGACTTGTTAAGAGAAGATACTGAGCAGAATAAGAAAAAGTAATTAACGGCGTCAAAAGTACATGTACAGCGGTCATTATGACCCATTAGCGAGGCGAAAGAATATAATAACAGTTGAATGATTTTCTCATACCCATTAATTACATTTGAATTCTACACAGGCGAATAATTAAGGAAGTTGCTTGACGCAAAATATCTTTTCGTCGTTAAGATTAAAAACGCGTCTACCTTCTATTTATTTTCAGTCAATATTTCCACAGATTTATGCCGATATATACAGGGTTTCTCACAGTAGCCATTCGTTGGAAGTATCCGTGGTTAGAAAAAACTTAGAATTCTGACTTTTCAGACTCCAGGGTTAGTCAAGTTTCTTTCATTTTTAAATATTTTCAAGGTCGTATCAGTTCCGCTCATACCGGAAGCCGCCATTAACTTAAAATAAGGATTGAATGGAACACCCCATATATATTATCTCATTTTTGGATTCCTTAGAAAATTTCATAATTTGGTTTTCCTTTAACTATTTCCATTTCTTTCTTAGATACATTGATTATTCTGAAAATATTGAACCCGGCGCCTCCACCACTTCTCGCGCTCTTACTTTACAAAGGTACTGAGATTTGTACTTACCCGGTAAATTCTTCAGCGACACTTTCTCTGGGGGGGTAGGTATAAAAACACACTTTTTACACTACAAACAATTAGATATATTCAGGACAAAATCTCACAATCGACTCTCCCGATCTTTTCTACGCGGCTAACCCGAGCCCTCGCTTCCTATGTATTAATTCGCTGACTTAGTTACTATTGCTTCTAACAATCATACCACAGGAAACGAGGCTTCGATTTTCGCCTATTACATATATTATTCTATTGTGATACATAATGGAACTTTCCGTGGTAATATGTAGCTTTATTTTCAGTGCCATTTTCGACTGGTGGTAAGCGCTTCTGGCGTAGGCGCAAGCACAAGAATGGTACTTTAGATACCTGCATCAACAATTGATTTATCGCATACAGGTGTCCAAAATTTCAACTTCACGAATGTATGGGTTTAAACTGTTTTGACACAAAACCAACAACATTGTTTCAATTCCTGTCAAAATCAATGCTTTCTAGATAAGACTTTTGGAGTAGTACGACCTTGAAAATCTTGACTAAGCCTGGAGTCCAAAAATTCAGTGTTTTTTCCAACCACGGAAACTTCAAGCGAACGGCCACCGTGGGAAACCCTATATACACGATCGCGCTTTTGACAACGCTCCACACGAGTCTGACAAAAAAGCATTAATTAACAGTGGGGTGGATGGCGTGACTTCCAGGTGGATGTCGCAGCTGCTGCCTACCAGGTCAGTGGAGGCGGGGGTGAGACATAAGACCATCTCGATTAGCACGACGAGAGAATGCCCTCAGGGGGAATTACATCCCCAGTTATGTGGAGCCTAATAGTAGACGAACTCTTATACGGGCTGACTGACCTAGGTATACCTTGTCAAGCATATGCTGCTGATATTGTCATATACGCAAAAGGCAAATTTCAGAATACCCTCTGTGACATAGTGCAAAAAGATTAAACTTTACGAGAAGATGGTGTCAATCGGTGGGGGACTTAATGTTAACTCCACTAAGACTTGCACCTGGGAACATGTGAAATCCTACACTTTCTGAAAGGGATAGCATTGGAAGGTCAACCATAAAACAGCAAGAATAGGGGACACAATAGATTATTTAGGTCGCAGTGTAACATCATCCTGTCAATATACATACATACTGTTATGGAATATATACTCGATACTATTTAAATGTAAAGTTACTATTTTACTTAGTTATATTTTAAAACTAATTAGATATTATAAGAAAAAGGATAAAATGTAGCAGCAGACAGCCAGGTGATGTAGGAAATCTCTGTATTTGGCAAGTCCTTCAAGGCATTTTCCTTCAGAATATTCCTTTCAGGAAGTAAGATGATCAGCAATGATATACCTACACGAATCGAATATGAATATTAGAATTTGAATAGTATATTTTTACAATAGATATTGACAGATCAAATTTGGATCCAAGTTCAATTCAAGTGAACATTCTCTTTATTTTTACAGTGTATTTATGTCATTTAAATTTAGTCTAATAACGTTTGTATATGTATTGGCAGACCAATTGCTTTGATATGTCAACAGAAAGATATGGAAAATTGCTGGAAATTGGGTTCTGTGACAATTCTAGGTGTAAGTATAGTTGCCTACTTTTTGTGTACAGTAAGGAATTTTAAGATTGTTAATTTTACGTAGTAATAAGTGTTTAAAAATTTAAAATGTATTTTTCTCATGTACTAGAGACACCTACCTTCATTATATTTTAATTGTAAGGTGATTCCAAAATTTTGCAATTATTATTTATTTTTATTTCGTTTAAACATTCGACAGTCCATTCGGTCACATGGGCATTCTCATGTATGAAACAATGCATATTCCCCTCCTTTCGGTTAAATTAACGGACATTATGCGACAGTCGGACCCCATGTCGAAGACAATCGCTTTCAAGTCGGTTAAAATTTTACAATTCGAAACCATTCAATAGCCGACCTCTGTCAGAGCCAGACGTGTCTCAATTTGTTTCGTAAAATTTAACGCCTATTTTGAAAAATCCAATTTTATTCCAAATTACAACCTTAAAAATAATTGTTATTTGTTAAACAAAGTTCATCACATAAATATTATCCAAATTACCTACAACTTCTAGGGTAATTTTTCTCCAACGACGTTTTTTCCGAGTCTCCTGATATGTTCCTGTCCTGATCGGGCCATCCTCCGTAATCTGAAGTACCTACGATGCACCAGGGCCCCTATCAGATATCCCACCATTCCTGACCACACCGAAGTCCGTTGAATTCGTCCTATTAGAAGGTATTCCTCGTCAAATCTACCTAAAAATAAACGTATTATTTCGATTCTAATCTAAATTTAATTATACTTATAAGAAATTTCATTTTAATACGTTCACCAAATTTTTGGGGTAGAAATTTGTTTGTATCATTGCCGAATGGTTTGCAGTTACTTGGAGAAATTTGTATAAGTTGGTAATATTCTAGGTTAACAAGTATTTAATATGTATTTACGGTACGAACCAAAATCCAGTAATTTACCATCAAGGTTGGTCATTCTGTTTCACACGTCTTTTTAAGCTCATAACTCCGTTTGAACCTTCAGAAAGCGCGGAAATTTTAAAATTTAATTTAAACGTATTCACGTTCTCGATAATGAATTTATATTGCAAAAGGTGGAATTACTAATAAAACGTTATTGTTATTAATTAAGCGGACTCACGTACTTACCTGAGATAATAATATCCAAAGATTCACATCTGATCTTACAATGGTTCACATTTCGAATTTTTTTATTAAATAAAATCACTTTTATCCACACTTAAATGTTTTCATTTTACATGAGAGATTGATTACTATCGAGGTACAATATTATCGTGTCTACGACATCACCTAAACTAGTCATTAATATGCAAATTGAAGGAGAGGACATTTTTGGCAACAGGCTTGCACGCCTGCTTGATACGTACTGAAATATAATAAATTTATATTGCAAAGGTAGAATTACTAATAAAACGTTATTGTTATTAATTAAGCGGACTCACGTACTTACCTGAGATAATAATATCCAAAGATTCACGTCTGATCTTACAATGGTTCACATTTCGAATTTTTTTTATTAAATAAAATCACTTTTATCCACACTTAAATGTTTTCATTTTACATGAGAGATTGATTACTATCGAGGTACAATATTATCGTGCCTACGACATCATCTAAATTGGTCATTCATATGCAAATTGAAGGAGAGGACATTTTTGGCAACAGTCTTGCACGCCTGCTCCATACGTACTGAAATAATGAGAGGGGCTATAACTAGCTATTCGTTATTTTTTTGATGTCAACGTGCTTCATTCAGAAATTCTCGCCCTGCATGCCATCTGGCTTGTGAGAGAGCACACTTTTAATGCAAAATTAATAAATATAGATGACACTGGGATATTAAAAATCTGAATTTAATTAATGTATTTCTTTTTTAAAATTATTTTTTTAATCCGGGCTTTATGCTACTCTGTAGCGTTACAAATAATATTGGCGACCCAACGTGTGGAGCGTTACAATACATACATACAACCCTGGAGTCCAAAAATTTAGAGTTACATTTTTTCTAACTTCTAACGAACGACTACCGTAAGAAACCCTGTATACACGAATACAACGACAGCGGCATGCCCGAATACGCGGCGATATCTCCCTTTTTTCCTTTTCGTTTCCCTCGCAAAACGACCAATTCCGACCAGAAAGGGACGCAAAGACATCATTGTAATATTATGTTTACGTTATGGGAGATATATACGCGCTTGTTCATCGATCCCCGGACCGGGAAATGGAAGCCCTAAGGTCGGCCGCGCGCGCGGGTCGACGAACCACGAAGTTCAGGGGGGAGGACGGAATGAAACTTTTGATTCGGGGAATTTATTGGACGAGAAGAGGATCACGCAGTTGGCCGGGTAATATCGTCCCGAAGACACTCGGTGCCAGTTCATTAGATTTCTTCGCCCGGCTATACGGTTGCATATGTCGTCCGTATACCGGGGGCTCTCTCCCCTGGGAGAGGAAATATTCACGCAAGAACGGCTAGATGGGTATCGCGCCTCGTGGGGAAGTACCGGAAGATCTCGAGTAGAAACGACGCACTTTATTCGTTACATACGTATTTTCGTTACGCACCGTGCGAGGTCAATTTGCCTCTGGATTTCTGAATCAATGTCTGACGGAATAAATATTTGCTTAGCTTTCCTATGTATCTTCCGCTTTGTCGGCTGTATCGGATTAGTTGATTCTTCTGCTTTGGAGGTGTGCTTGTTTTCTTCTTATTCTTATTTACACTTCGTACTGATTTTCTAAGCTTCCTTTACCTCTCATAGGTAATCCATTTTTCAAATGCGATTACTGCTGTCATTGAAACTAGTTCTTTTTTCTGGCCCTTTCGGAAAGACTACCTTTTGCGTTTATGTTTTTTATTTCATTGCATATTTTACGTCAGATAAATTGTTTTTTCTTTAATTTTCCTAAAGTAGAATCCTCTACGCATCTTTTGATGATGGTTCTAGAAGAACTAGAAATTGTTAAAATATTTTTTTGCGTCTCCGTCCAGAAACACTCATTTTGCAATACTAAAAAGTGACAGGAAAACAATAGTTTTCTAGGCAGGCAAAAATGTCACTAAAGGTTGGTCACACTAGATTCCACATGACAGACGTGTAATAAATTGTCATTAAGCTACTGTTCAACCATGCTAAGATAAACTGGTGTCTTCATTGCACTTATTATTGATATTAAACTAGAAGGAAACTTACAGAAAAAACACTTATTTTCGGAAACGTCAAAATACTAACGTATGTGACATGTATGCCAACTTGTACTGTCAACTCCCTAGTGTCAAAATTTCTTTTGTATTTCCAATTCAAAATTAAGATTGTGTTGGCCCAAAAAACATTGTGTATCACACGGCTAGAAACTCTTTTGCGAGTATTCGTACTTGTGGGCCTCGGCTACCGTCTCGTCCCACAAATTGTACTCATACTCGCAAAACTGTAGTTTCTGGCCTAGTGACACAAATAACTATTATTAAATCATTAATTTTCGGTGAACTGCCCATAAATAAACTGGCACAGTATATTTAATCCCTCACCCACCTGCTTTCTAAAAACAAAGCACAACTATAAACAAACAAGTTAGAATAATAATTATTAATATACCAAGGCAGTAAAGTGACACCTTACCGGAAGAGTTTCATAAAAGCACGTTCAGCCGTGGTGCATACAATATTTTTCCAATAACACTTACCATAGTCAATTGTGGCATTTGCTGTTACCAAAGCATGGTCCTATTAAACAGCTTGATGCAGCACCTGTGAATGGCAAATCGTTTACTCTCAACCTCACCACTATTTAAGAAATTATCAATATAGCGAAAGGCCTTTGAAAATAGAACAACAAACACCATGGCGTTTTTCAATTGTTCTACTCCGATGAGCCATTGAGAAGTGTCCTTAAAGCTATTGAACTGACATCAAAAAACCACCCCATTCGATATATTGGCATAAGAGTGGGAAAATTTAATATTTTTTTTTCCAGGAATTATGCAATACAGGTTAAGAAAAGGTATACAAGTAAATGCTGATTATAGGCATTCTATAAAAAAATCAGTCACTCAAAGTTATCATTATTCTCCTCTTTCGAGGGGTAGTTATTTTGAGTTTGGGTTAAGATACCAACTTGGTTTTTCGTTATATCTGACAGCATGTATTTAGGTTTACTATATATATTTTTTTTTCATTTTTTCTGTATGGTAGAACATGTAAATAAAATGATCTTAATAAGAACCAGATCAAATAACAAATTTGGTTGTATTCGGGCTGAAATAATTATTCATCCATCAGTTTCAGGATTATTTATATAATCAAATAAATAATTAAATGTTTATAAAAGCACCAAAATCTTTAAAAAAAAATGTAACAATAAAATAATATTATTTTAATCCCGTACAAGCAATTGAAAGTTATTATTCTCCCTCTTTGAGGAATGTTTTTTTGTTGCTCAACTCCAAATTTGAGTTATCAAATTATCAACTTGACTTTTTGTCACGCAGGAATGCATGTATTGGGGTTTACCTATATATTTCCTTAAGTGCTTACAATATGGCAGAACATATAAATAAAAAATTAAATCCCTTTGAGATACAAGATCTGATATCGACATTCGTCGGTTTGCCGCACGAACCTACATATTCCTCTCTAGCTCAAATGGTAGAGCGTTCGTCCGGTAAACCAAAGTCTGTAGATTCGAATCCTGCGTTAGGAAAAAAATTTCTTAGGAAAAATCCGTCTTAATTATTGCAGTCATTAGCAGAAATACATAAATTCGTTAATTACTTCATACTGTAAAAAGCTTGCAATCGTGGCATATTCGCCATCCTGCCAGCCTTTCAAGATCTGATATCGACATTGGTTGATTTGTCGCACGAACCTACATATTCCTCGCTAGTTCAAATGGTAGAGCGTTCGTCCGGTAAATGAAGTGTGTAGGTTTGTATCCTGCGTGAGGAGGAAATTTTTCATGGGAAAAATTACAATTATTAGCAGAAAATACATTAATTCGTGAATTATTTCATACTACCTATCAAAGACTAAAAAAAGAAAGATTCTACAGATGCCGAAACGAGAAGCTTGGGAATGGTTGGTTTCTATGCAATAAATTTATCCTCATTGTGGATAAAACTGTGGAATTAGAGTTCACAGCTAACAGATTAGATCAGGGTTGGAGTGGCCGTATATATTTCATAGGGTAAACGACTTTGATGTCATTTAATTCTGAAAACATCCTGTCAACCTTAACGAGTTTGTTTGTTAAAATATTTAGATATGAATTAATTGATCCTCATGGTTTATATTTGGCTCCTTTACTGTTATTAACCTTTGCTCTGGATATCGCCGACTACATATCTATGTAAATGTATGGTTGATGAGGACACAGAAAATCCATTTACCTAAAACGACAAGATGCAAAATGAAAAAGCACTGCATGCATACGCCAAATATAAACCCATGAAAATATATTCGACAATAGGATACGCTTCTTTCAATTCAGTTATTCGTTGACGTTAATCATATTTTCGTAATTATACTTGTCTCATTCCAATGGACGTCACACAAAAAGCAATTGCCAACCTTCTAGTTCCCACATCAAGCCTCTCCACGCTTGCGACACTCGTGGCCTAAATAAATTATACAACAATTGCATCGAATAGGGAGAGCATCAACCGAATGAGAAGGAGTGGGAAAATATCGATTGTACGGGAACAAAAAAAAATACTCTTTTGTTTCAAATTGTTAATAATGAATGCTGTATCGAACACGCAAATAACAAATACGTAGATGTAGGCATAGGAGGAATTGCATCAATTATTTACCATCTTCCACTGTAATATTTTACCATTAAAATATTTAACTTTGGAAGCAACGTCCTGTATCATCGATTCCTTTAAATAAAGGGTAGACGTTTTCCAATTCCTGCTCGTTGAGCTATATTTCGATTTCCGAGAATTCGTTCACCGATAAAAGTCGTTAAGTGGAGTTTAGGAATACAAATTAAATCTCGTGCTCTCATATTCTAACAACACAATAAAATGTTTACGTGTCTTCGATTTATGTACATTGCTTGTTTGCTATACCTCTTCAGCCGTACTAGTGCATTAAATTGCAATGTCTGTAAGCGTATTGTTCGTTTCTGTTTCTAGTTATTATGTATCAGTATTCCGCGCTATACAAAATGGAGATGAGTTTACTTCTCAAGTAATTGAGAGTATAAAATATGAGAATGCTGATGACCCAATTACATTTTTCTGTATTGAAGAATTTAGTTTATAGGCAACGAACGAGAGACTCGTCTGAAAGTGATTCATACTTACCAGAGCTGATTTCAATTACGGAACTTAGAAAAGGATTGAGAAACTAATTATGATAATTTTGAACTTTTTTGTATAAGGTTTAAATTGGCTAGTATATTTTACAAAGTGCTTGTCTGGTAGCTTGAGAGAAATACATTTTTGAAGTAGCTTTACAGTAAACATCATATGACGAGATAACGTGCAAGTTTTTGGCTGTTGTTTTTTAATCATTTCATTAATATTACGCGTTTCATAATATCATGCGTCAAATAATTGTTCATACTTTATTATTTAAGGAAATAGAGAAGACATCAAACCAACATTTTAGAAACAGCATTTTAAATGGATTATGATGGATACTGCTACCATAGTTAGACAACCTTATAGACAAAACAGTTTAAACGTAAGTCAAACGTATTTTTGAACATTTTGGACAAAAGCGGCGTAGATGGCGACACTCCGTTGATGTCCATCTCGATTTAAATATAAGCTTTATAGTTAGACTACTACATACAAGATGGCCCTCTTACGTGTCTGAAAAATATTATTTAATTGCAATAGTTGCCCAAAGGTTACCTCGTAACTTTTCAATCAACCAAGAGAAAGAGCGCGAACACGTCATCATGTATGCAGTTTTTTAATAAGTAAAATGGTGCATATATTTTCTCTACTCAGCCCTGATGATATAAATGTCCTGAAAGGTTTTTGTAGTAATGTTCAAAATACAGAAATTGATGGCAGATACATATATTAAATTTGCGACACTAGAGATACTGTCGAATAAAAGAAGGCATTTTACAAGACATTTAGAATATGTTGTCATAATTAATGTGAATGAAAAATGTTTACTGTAAAGCCCGCTTTACAGTTTGCAATTATTTTTATTGCGTGCAATAGAAATAACGCATGGGCATTCAATGGATTTCGATCACGTGAGTGCAATTTTACTTATATTGCACGTGCAATACACCGAATAGAGCATCCGCTATTTTTATTGCACGCATTAAAAATAATTGCGAATGTAAAGCGGGCTTAAAATTACTAAGCATTCAGTTTAATTACAGGTACTATATTAATTTAAAAACAGATAATACTTGCCCTGTGCCCTTATTACGACACTGACTAAATATACATATTTCACAACCTTCATTAATACGATCTCGCTATAACATTCATATGTATATACATGTGTAAAGCTGATCGACTGCAAGGTCTGTATACATAAGGTTACCTCCTTAAGTTGTAGGTGAGGCCCGGGGAAAGGAGAGGGTGGATACACGATGACCCTGTGGTGACGCCCTTCGCGATCATTCTCGTGTTTGTTTACATTAAAAGGTTAGTATTGGGGTATTCTGTTATAATAAAAAGAACTTGAAAGTATATTGCAATAAAGTATATTCCGTGCCAGTCCAATGGCCTGGCACGGAGGAAAGATACATATCTATTTGGACAGATAGTTACGTAACGACACAACACAGGGCTCACGGACGATAGGTCTAATTTAGAACACACTTTTTAAACATCTTATTTAATTTTTCACTACTCCGGACACATCTTTCGATAGCATAGCCATCATCATCAGCCGTCATAACATCGAATTTAGTGACCGATTTTTTTTTTATATAATTCATAATAATCATTAAATTATTTAATTTAGAGTAAGAACATTCCAATTGTTATGTAACCTATTATTGCAATTGTTAAATAGTTTATACGAAGCATCTTAATAGTATATTGCTTGTCACAATTAACTTTTTCAATTAGGTTGACTAAAACTTCTTCCATGTACTCTTCAGAAGTCCTCCAATATGTGCATACTTCTCATTCATAAATAATTTCAAAACTTGTAAACATAACATAGTTTTTTGGTTGTATCGACAAGATTCATACATTTTCCATGTTCTATTAAGCTTCTACTAGTGACTGCTAGTGACGGATAGTCACTGTGCTAGAGCTTGTTGACTGCTTCAACTATTCAATTACATTTTAGGAGAATAAATTGGTTTTATACGTGCCTACATAATATTTTGTAGTTACTGAAAAGACAATTATTTAGTTATTCAACTAATAACGTTTATTATGGGTTTGAAATACTTTAATTAATAATGAAATAAATAATGGTAAAATTTCAGAATATGTCATAAAATACGTCAAATCAATCATTAAAACAAAATAATAACTGGTTTATATGGAGGTATATCTGGTTGCCTGTTTGCCAGTTACCAATGCATTGACAATTTGTTTTAAAACGTTATACATAGGGA
This sequence comes from Protaetia brevitarsis, assembly GCA_004143645.1. Taxonomy (NCBI): domain Eukaryota; kingdom Metazoa; phylum Arthropoda; class Insecta; order Coleoptera; family Scarabaeidae; genus Protaetia; species Protaetia brevitarsis. The sequence continues at coordinate 187,390 of RXPK01000354.1, forward strand.
AATTGTATGTATAATAGACAAAAAAGAGCACGGTATAGTAAGAGCCACTTAGTGAGGCGTACCAGCTACTCTAACATTTTTAGCGCAGCGAGGAAGTGATAGATATCCGAAAAAACCGGAAATATAGTAAATTTAGATCCCCTGTATGTAAACTTTATAGGATTTTGTGTATACTATGTAACATTTATACAGACTTGATTATTGTCTTGCATGACTAATTCGTGCGGAAAGTAAAACTTTTTATTTTTTTATTTATTATTCCGTTTTTTTGTAGTATTATACAGTGTGTTAAAAAAAAAGTTGTCGGATATTTTACCCAATTATAGTACTGGTGGAAATAAACAAAAAAGTCTTAGTCAACATGGGTCCGCAATTCAACTGTTTTTGACATATAGTCGATTGCATATTTAAAAAAAAAAACATTTTTCGGTTTTGAGAATAGTTCCCTTTGTCAAACAACTGATTGTGACTTAAAATTAGTTCTGTCAGACATCTGTCATCAGATTATTTATCAGTTGCGTCCATTTTTTTGTTCTCAAATTATGCATAAGTACACAAATGCAGAAATGGCCGATATGCATTTTATGTACGGTCGTGCGAATGGTAATGCCACTGAAGCACGGCGTATGTATGCCGAAGAATTTCCAAATCGGTTATTACCGAGTGATAAGATTTTCTCAAGACTTCATATCCGGCTGTCCGAAACTGGTTCGTTTAAAATTAATGGTGGTTCTGGTAGACCTAGATCAGTTTCTTCTCCCGCAGTAGAATTAGATATTTTGAGACGGGTAGAAGACAACCCAAATATTAGCAACCCGAAGACTTGCCGCAGAACTGAACGTCAGTCATCGTCTCATTTGGAGAATTCTGCGGGAACAGCAGCTCTATCCCTACCACATTCAACGCATGCAAGTTCTTGCTCCTCTCGATTATGACGATATACGTAGGGTTTTTTGTCATTGGGTTTTACGAAAGCTGGCAAAAACTCCTAATTTTGCGACTCAGATTTATTTAGTGACGAGGCTGGGTTTACAAGAGACGGAATAATTCATTTTCATAATAATCACGTCTGGGCAGATGAAAATCCCATGCTGTTGTGAACTGCATCACCAAAAACCGTTTTTCGCTAAAATGTTTGGCGTGCTATTTTTGAGAGACTGTTAATTGGTCCAGTATTTCTCCCTAATCGTTTAACGGGACAAGTATACTTGGATTTTTTAAGAATGAGTTACCCATTTTGTTGGAAGACGTGCCACTTTTTAACATATTAGATATGTGGTTTATGCACGATGGAGCTCCTGCGCATTTTTCCATCGTAGTTAGAAATTTCTTAAATCAAGATACAACGAGAGATGGATAGGACGGGTGACCAACTGCATGGCCTCCTAGGTCCCCTGACCTGACACCTCTAGACTTCTATGTTTGGGGCGTCTAAAACAATTAGTGTACGCACGAGCTGTAAACAATTTGGAGAACTCAGGCAACGAATCGTAAATTGTTGGCGAGAAATTCGGAGGACTCCAGAATTTTCAAAGATTGCGTCGATCTTTCATGAGAAGGTGTGAAGCGTACTTAGAAATGAACGGTGGACATGTAGAACAATTTCTTTAGTTTTACTTTAAATAAACATTTGTTTAATTTACATTGCGATCAGAATTTCTTTGAAATTTTTTATCCTACTAAAACAATATGCAATCGACTATATGTCAAAAACAGTTGAATTGCGGACCCATGTTGACTAAGACTTTTTGTTTATTTCCACCATACTAAATTGGGTAAAATATCCGACAACCTTTTTTTAATACACTGTATATAGTGTTTATTATAAAATTGAGATGACTGTATTTCGCCAATGACAATTTTCCGAGATGACAGTTTCATACAATGAAAATGTTGCTTCATCTGTCAACTTTTTGTGTCTCATCAAAAAGAAGATAAGTCTGAAAGAACAAGTTAATGTGTGAATGAATTAATGCTGGTGTGTATGGAAGACACTTATCACATTTTATGTATTTTTTTTTTTTTTACTTATATTAATCAAAATAAGAGAGCATTAATTGTACCTTTAAGACGTTTATTTAATTTAAAAATATTTTTTCTTCTTAAATTGTAAAATATCTGCTTCCTACATCCATAGGAAAATCTTTACTTGCTCGGTATTCATGACGTGCAACAAATAATCTTCGAGAGACAATATAGATTATAAACTGCCAAAATTGCCTAAGAACCCGTGGAATTCCAAGCACTCTCCTATTCTACTACTGAATTGCTCCAATTCGAATTCCCAAATCGTTCCAATCCCAATCCCGGCCGGTTAGTCACCCACCGTCTTCGCCGAGTCTTCCCCAACGCAAGATAATACCATCCACGTTATCGGAAGCGGCTAGCCCCCCGGGTCTGCGATAAATAATATCTAACGGTAACGATCGGTCCTAATAAACCGCGACTATCTACAGCAGCTGGTCGGGGGTCTTTTCCCTTACTCGCGTTAAATGACGACCCCACTGAAGACGGGTATTGGGAAGACATCCGAACGTACCCAACCTAATTCTCGGGGAGGGGCTGGATATTCGCCCCGAAGTTCTGCGGAATGTCATAGTCGCGCCGGGGATGTTCTGGGGGGGGGGGGGGGGGGAGTGTAAATGGGTTAGGGGTTACCTTACTGCGACTTAGTGAAAACTTTGAGGATTAATTCTGATTACATTAGAAAAGCGATTTAACTTTTATTTAATATGCAAAGGAATCATGGATGCAAAACCTGACGAGCTTACGTTTAGTGTGTCCAAAAAAAAAAGTTCTACAATTGAAATTTTGTGTGTTGTGGTCGACTTTATCGGTTCAAGAATCGTGAGGAGCTCATGAAGTGCATTCAGAATAAATAGTACGCCTTAATTATGGAATTACAATCTCCTGACGGTGAACAAACCTGGGATATGCCCCGGGATGATATGTTAAAAAAATTTAGTTTTGTGAAGGAATTCACCATAAAGCTTAAGTAACAGGAACAAGTTGGGATCATAACACCATCTTGAACTTGAATAGAAAGCCATCAAATGATACTGATGGCCTCCAAAACGGCAGAAGGAACTGGAATAGGAATATAATGGCTAGAACTACATATTTCGAAAGCTTGGGAAAATACCCAAGCACATATATTTCAGGCGGAAGTACACGCTATTGAAAGATGTGTTCAGTTTATTATGGATAGGAACTATCGGAAGCAGGAGATTATCATCGTGTCTGATAGTCAAGCAGCCATCAAGGCGCTGAACTCATATGAAATCAGCTCCAAGATGGTCTGGGAATGCCTAGGGAAACTAAATGAGCTAGGCAAAAGAAATAAAGTAACCCTCCTGTGGGTTCCGGGTCACACAGGAAGGGAAGGAAACGAAATAACGGATACCTCGCAAAAAGGGGCTGGAATGCCTTTTATAGGCCTGAACCCTTTTGCGGGTTAAGTAGTCAGTACAATACTGAAGAAACTAAAAAATGGAATGGAGCAAAGAAAATCCAGTTACTGGAAAATCTCGCAGGGAATGAGGCAAAGTAAAATTCTTCTGGGAACTTATAACCAGAAGAGGTTTACAGAATGCATCAACCTGAGTAAGAACAATGTTCGCATATTAACAGGAAAACTTTCAGGCCATTGTAGACTGAAAGGAGACCTGAGTAAGCTTGGATTGGAAAAAGATCCTGAATGCAGATTTTGTGGTGGGAACAGGATGAAACATCCATCCACCTCCTCTCAAACTGCGTAGCACTGTGCAACTCGAGGGCATTGTACCTGGGAGCATGTGAAATCGAAGAGGGAGACTTACCTAGACTGGGGCCCCCTAATCTATTAAAGATAGGTATAGGGAATGCTCATATAAAGTAATAGGGGATGATATTTACTTCCTAATTCCGAATTAAAATACAGGGTGTTCTATTTAAAAAAAATGAGTTTTCTGCATTTGAAGATATGTCACTTTGTTCCTCAGTTTTGAACATCCTGTATGTTAGAATGTAAAGTGTGCTTACCGTTTCTTAGAGTTATATCTACATTCATAACATAGCAAATTTGGAGTCTTTACTTGCAGTATTAACCGAGGTATTAATTTCTCAATGATGCAATGATTATGACTAAAAAAAAAAAGAAAAACTTAAATAAGTCAAAAACGGCAACATGTAGCTATAGGAATAGCTAATGAAAACTGACGTATTTATAGTTGTAGAACCCAAAAATGAATAAAAAATTATATCATTCTAATTAAAATAACAAAGTTGACATCCATTTCCGGTCAACCGGAAGTGATATTTTGGTTAAAGTATTTTACATTTATAGTTCCAATCGAACATATAATGGCGCCAAAATCTCAAATATAAGTAAATAATAGAACATCATAAACTTTTAATGAACCAGTTACGTGGAATACCCTGTATAGCTTTGCCATTTAACTGTAACTCCATATTAACAATACACATGCCTTCCTCTTTGTAGGATAATATAATTTTACACTTAAAATCGCATCGCAAAACCTTCATCAAAATCATAAATATTCTTCGTTTTGTTCATTTTTCTCCGTAAAACCGTGCATGTTTTTTAATTAATATTATGCAATATATTTGTCTGTATTTAAAATACAGTATATTGGCTCAAGTAAAAGAAACCTTTCCTATCAGTGCGCAATCTTCCATTTTTTGCCGTTCCAAATCTACTAGATTACAAAGCTCTGCCGTTGTTTAACCATTGCCATTGACTTTATTGCTTCAAAACCCCGAACTGGGATTCTATTTACACAATTAGATAAACCGATACGCGAACGAAATAGTTTCGACGAACGAACGAACGTTTTTACTCTTTATTTTACGGCGTCCGCGCAACGTAACGAAACTACCCCTCTGCCATAAAGCGGAATTTTAACGAGAAAAACAGCGTTGTTTACCTCCTAAGCGAAATAGTACGCCATGAACGTTGTTGCAAGCGGTTATCGAATATTGTGCACTGGTTATATGATCGAAATGGTAATGGCACGCTGGCAAAGTAATCGGAAACAGTATTAAACGTAAATATGTACGTCACACAAGGGAAAGGAAATGTTTGAATGGCGCAATATGTCGTTGCCATTCTGCGGCATATTCGCTACGAGACCCTATTTGTCCGGCCAAATCCCTTAACGACCAGCCTCTTGCCTGGGCGATGGTTTCCAAACATGTCCTGACCTGCTGATATACTGCACGAGCTGTCCGTCTATCGCTTTATCCACGGTCGGAATTTTATTCGTATTAGTATTGCCCGGGATGAAAATAAAATAAAGGCAGGAATTAAGATAAAATCTCGGGTTACCTGTGTGTAATTTATGCGTTCGCGTTGGGAAGTTCACATAAAATCAAGTTACACACAACGGTAATTTGTTTAAAAAGGATATGAAATATAATGGAGAAGTTCGGGTTTACACTTTTTGTTTTCAGAACTGCGGTATGTGCGCGAGTGGGCGTATTTACCGGGTTTGATGCGACGAGAACGGTTAATGTACTGCTGTGTACTGATTGAAATAAATGAAAAATGCAAAACTGAATTTTTAAAATGACAAAGAAAAATAAAATTTGCCAGCTCAACGGATAAAATTTAAATTGAATGAAAGAACAATTAACCTCAGAGTTAACCTCGCGAATTAAAACTTGAATCTAACCACGAAAAGTAAATTGTGAGTGAATGAAATCTGACTTTCTTAAATTACCCCAAAAATTGAAAAGGTTTAATTAAATATAAAAGAACAGAATTTTTAATCCAACGACGTTAATTAACAATCAAACTTTTTTTCAAAAATGGGTTAAATTACAACTTGTGCAGAAAAAAATCGTGAACTGATGGTTCTGGCTTAAAATAAAAACTGCACTTGACTCTAAATTAAAATAGGACAATTGCTATTTCCTATGCAAAGCAAAAGTTTTGTTTCTTCAGGAAGATAATCCTAAATATTTCAATTTCAATCCACGCGGTATCAAATTTAAAATAAACTAAATGCAAGAACAATGCTTCTACTCACCCAAACAAGGTGATTGATAATTAAAAATGAAACAGCAAAACTGAAAAACAGAAAAATTAACTCTTTAAACTATAATGAGAAAAAATAAACTAAAATGTATCTTTCCAAACAAAAATAATAAATGATCTTATATCTATAATGTGCACACTTCAATATATTAACAATTATCACAAAATGAATTCCTTGATTGGCTATATAAAAGACAATTGAAATAGAAAAAAATCAAATGTTAAACTATTTAGATCTTACCTTGAGTCGAGAAAATAATAAAATTTTGACAAAATTATATCACAAACCAAAATTTTCTGGTCGTTATTTGAATTTTCACTCTGCCCAACCCTTTAGTTATAAAAAAAATGTCATGTCTGCCTTAATCAATAGAGCCATTACATTAACCAGTCCAAAATATAGAACAGAAATTTTAAACACAGTAAAAATCAATTTACAAAAGAATAACTATCCTTTAACGCTAATTCAAAAAACCATCAAAAACAAAATACATCAATATTATAACACCAGACATGTCAATAACACAAAAAACACAAACCCAAGTACCTTTAAATATCTTAGCATCCCATACGTTCTTCAATTGTCCGAAAAACTTAATAAAATTCTTTACCCACATAATATAAAACTTGCACATAAAAACCACAATAATTTGAAATTTGGTTTCTCTAAATTAAAGGATAGTATTCCCATTACAAAACCAAAGTCACGTAGTTTACAAAATCCCCTGTAACAATTGCAATGGTGTGTACATAGGACAAAATATCAGAATAATCTCACTGCTCTAAAAAAAAAAACATACAATTAACTTAGGTCATACATTCAATTTCAATAATACAAGTATTTTAAATAAAGAAAAAAATTATAAAGCGCGATGCATTTTGGAAATGATCCAAATAAACAAACATAAAAACGCAGTAAACGATAAAACGGAGGTAGAAGGTTTGTCAAAAATTTATGCTCCAATCATTTAAACATACTTTTCGCCGTTAATATATGCATGTAAAGAGATAAATAAACAACAATTTTTAGTATAACAAATTTTAAAAAAACATCCCATCGTTGAGCTAGCCTTTCGCGTTAGTTTAAATGTATTCTTCGGCAGTTTGATTTAAAATTGTTTTGTTAACAGTATTATAAAATGACGACGTTTCCGGTAATTGTTTAAAAAAAAATGTAATCTTTAAATAAGTTTTTTAAAAAGTTCTGTGAATGTCCTTAAATGTAAGTAAAAAAACTCACACATTTTTTTTATAATTAATGACATCTGATTATTAATTTTTAGATATATTAAAAAAAAAAAAATAATAAAGTTAAATTATAAAAAATACATTATTCTGAGGAAGACAACGGGAAATAAAGATTGTCGAAACGTTAAAATGAGTTGTTTAACTTTTTAAATAATTTAAGTCATCATTAGAAATTAGCCGCTACCCTCACGAAAATAAAAAAAAGGAAAAACCATATATAATTAACGGCTACGAACAAATCATCATCAAATAAAAGACAATTAGTGCGAAACTTACAAAACCTAAAAGAAATACAAAATGGCAACACAGATATACAAAAATACGTCTACTCACGTCAATAATCGAACAAGGAACACCTTAACAAAACTCTACAATTGTTTTTCTTACAAAAATCCCACTCTCAAAATCGTACAACGCAATAGTATAAACAATACGCCAACATTCAATAGAATCCGCATTAAAACAGTACACGCAAACAATAGACAAATAAATGAATGGACTTAATTTAAAAAACTTAACACTAAATTAATTAAAATGAAACAATAAACTCTTTAACTAAATTTTATACAAACAAACATAAAATTGTGAAAAATTCTCGGTAAATTGATTCAGCTCGGAAGAAAGTAAACAAATCAAAATATGCAACTCAAAATACACTCAGCAAACTTGGGTAGTCTATACCACAGCAGTACGTATATCAAAAATATATACAAAATCCGTAATTTTTTTTTATCGTAAATAATCGTTTAATATTTTATAATATATAATAATAATTTGCACTAAAAATATTCTACTTTAATTCAAATAAATTATAGGCTTTATAGAGTGAAAAACTACTTTTCAAACAAAACTTTCATTTATTCGTTTAAACAAAAACAAATAGCGATTGTGTTAAAGACTAAAAGGAGATTTTTCAATTTCATTCAAAGAGAACTGGAAAATTATTTTTTGTATGAAAAAATGCGCAATTATCTCAGCAATTATCGCGAAGGAAACTTTGACCTCGCCGCTGAAGATGTTCACCGCAGTTGTGAACGAAACGTACGAAAGTAATTCCACAAGGCCAGGGCTCAACAGCCCGGAAAAAACTTTTTACAGTAGATTCCGGCCGTGAAAGCCTGCGCAAGATAATTTCCCCTTTATTTGCAATGTTAACCAAGATACATATTTTAGTTTTTAAATGTCTTCTATCACTGTAAAAAAAGTTGCCTACAATTTTACCGGTAAATTTGCTTCTTAAGCAAGCAATTTTCACATGCTGATGCATTTTTCAAAGATTGTACTGTAACATTCGTATGTAATATTTATATGAACTGTATATTTGCCGAACGCGTCAATTAAATAACCTAATAACCAATCATTGCGGCATTTGAATTTCGTATTTTCCATGATATCTACAGTTTTACCCTAAAATTCAAGTAAAAATAAATATAAAAGATCCTCAAATTTTTACCCGAATTTAAATAATTTTAAATAAATTTAAAAGTGTAAAATTGTCAATTTTACACTTTTAAGTAAATTTTGATAGTAAACATAAAATTGTACATGTTTTTTCCTGTATTTTCCTATCGAATTTTTATTACATCTTAAACTTACATGAAAAAGCTATAAATTTTACCGAAATCTTTTTTTCCATGTTAAATATCCTAGAAAAAATCATGAAAAACAAAATTTACATGATTTATTGTGGTAAATTCACAACGTTATTACATGTAATATTCCTAATTTACCATGGCAAAATTACTGCAATTTTTTACAATGTATTTATATCTGTTAACATGGCATGAACTTGTCACAGAAATCAGGAAGACAATTGAAGTGGATAATCTGTTAATTAATAGATTTGTGTGTATAATAAATGCCAATTTGTGCTGTTATGATGCCTTTTATCGTTTTATTTTTATTTTTATATTATAGGTACAACGTGTCCTTGCGACTTTTTTTTTATTTATTGAAATAAGAGATCTCAAAACAGTTCTGAGTATAAAAAATTAGCTTTTAATTAAGTACTAATATTTATTTTTTTGTAAAAGTAATAATAAAACTTATTCCCATTTATTTCATATTTAAGTCAACACACTGTATATTTAAAATTTGTGCAGTAAAAATATCAAATCATGTAATACCTTGAAAATTCCATTTTTCTATTTTTTTTTTTTAATTTAGAACTGCAGTTAGTGCCCGAGCAGGCAATTGAACGGGTTTTAACGGCGCAAAGACGGCCAATGTTCGAGGGTGAACGCCGGAAAAGTCTCATCATCAGCAAATTCGCATATTTAGTGATTTATTTAAATATTTATTGTAGATCAATCAAAATATTTTTTTAAAAAAAAAGAAAATAAAAACGCTTATTTTAAAGATTTAAGTATTTGAATTTATTTTTAGCAAAATGTTTGTTAAAGCACAATATGTAGTTTTGACAGTTAAAATTTATAATTAAAACGTTTCTTTATGGTTGATATGTACATACATTATATAAATATATTCAGTATTTTTAGAACAAAAATTAAAGCGAATTTAATGGAACCTTATTGGCCGGGCAATAAATCTCTTCAAACTTCCTAATATACAGTCGAATTCGCTAAATTTATTCGTCCCCAAAAAAAAATAACCACTTAAATATTGAATAGCAGCAATCTTTTATTCCATAATAACATGAAAGAAGAAAAAAATAAAATAAGATTTAACTTATGAGTACGAAATTTTATTGGGAACTTTTTCTTTCGTGCCTTGAAAAAAAAAAGTTTGAAAGCCACAAGTATAATGGCCGTCGAAGGGGCACCATTTTACTGTTTTTTTTTTTATTTTAAGAAATCAACGCGTGAGCGATTTGAATGTAGCGAAATACTTTCGGAAAAGTCTCCGATATCAATCAATACATTCCGCCTTCCCTTTTTGCTTGAATAGAGTCTGAAAACTTTGCTTTTAAATTTGAGAGTCAAAAAAAATAATACATCCGGAAAAAAAAGCTGGGCGCATGTTTCTTTATATCAATCAGCGGATAGAAGGAGAAGGCAGAAAAAAAAAGCGGAAATATAAATCGATTTTTCGTACGGTTATTTACACAATACCCGGAACGCTATGCCGTGCATGCGAAAAACGTATTTACATATTTATGTCCGGCACATATTCCCAAACCCAGACGCAGATAAAACAAGTTGTTAATGGCTATCATTTTTTCATCTATCCTTTCGCAAATAAAACAAAAAAAAATACGCCCGCCACATCGGATAGGCCGCGGAGAATGTAAATTCGCGCGAGATAAATGACTATCGTATAATTTATAATGTTTACGTTGTTGCTTTGCTGTTACTGCTTCGAGATCGGATTGGTATGGGTGAAATTAACACGCCAGTGGAATATTAAAAAGAATTACGGGGATATAGGGTTCGGAAACTGACCAGGGGCTAACCAAGGTGTCCTAATATATACTTTATTTATGAAAAATTAAATGTTTACAATTCATCCTAAAACTTCGTGCTTGTTGTCGTAATTATTCGCGTCCTTACGAAATTTAAGATCCCTCAAATGTAAATCTACTGATAATATAACCGAAATCACGCACGCCGCGTCTATCGAAATAGATGAATACGCGTTTTTAACGATTCTTTTTCATTTTTTCTAACTTTTTTTTACATTTTTTGCATTTGTTTATTTTTTTGAAATTTTCTAACGGTTCCTTATTTTTTACAGTTTTCAATTTTTCCCATGTTTTCAAATATTTTTTTTTTATTTTTGCCGATTTTTTTTGTACCTTTTTTGCATTTAGTTTTTCTAAACTTTGTGACAATCATTTCCAAATTTTGCAGCACTTTATTTTTTTTTGTGTTTTTTTAATTTGAATAGTTCTTAATATTTTTAAGTCTTTGCTTTTGTTTATTTAAAAAAAATCTACCTTTTTTTTTATTTCCTACTTCTTTTAACCCCTTTCTAGTTATTTTATTATTTTTTTTTTCAATTTTTTTTGTTTACAGTTTTGTTTAAAAAAAAAAAATTGAACTTGTACCTCTTTTTGGCATGTTTTATATTTATAAAAAGAATCTTTTTTTTACCTTTTTTCAAATTGCTTAGCTGTTTTTTTTTTAATTTTTTGTCTTATAACGTTTTTGCGCTGTTTTAAATTTTCTTTTTAAGGAATTCTTGTTTTTTTTTTTGTTTTACGGCAATAAATAAAACTATTTTTACTATCATTATTTTTTTTTTGAATGGTTCTGTAACGGAACGGGTTTTCTTATCTGGGAACTTTTGGGGATGGTCAGCCCAAATTCATTCAAGACAAAACCAAATCCCGTTTCACAGATAACCCCTCCTGTTCTTTTGACCGCCGAGCCATTGCTGGAAAACAATCTTTTTGTTCAGTAGCGTTTGGTTTTAGAAGTTTTAGCCAAAGATGCTTTCCAACAGTGTTTTCCTCCGTCAGTCGAAGCAGGGCCGTTAGTTAGCCTAAAGATTGTCAACTTACCCACCTCGTCGGCTTCCTCTTACCGAAATAACTTCCTCTCCAAAACTTTACTATGGGTACAAATGAATATATTGAATAAATTGAGACAATAGAATTAAACTAACAAGCTACAAATTAACAAACACACCAGTGGAATATTAAAAAGAATTACGGAGATATAGGGTTCGGAAACTGACTAGGGGCTAGCCAAGGTACTTATTACTTTATTTATGAAAAGCTAAATGTTTACAATTCATCCTAAATCTCGTGCTTGTTGTCGTAATTAAACGCTCAAACCCTATTTTATTCGCGTCCTTACGAAATGTAAGTTCCCTCCAATGTAAATCTACTGATAATATAACCGAAATCATGCACGTTGCATCTATCGAAATAGATGAATACGCGTTTTTGACGATTCTTTTTAATTTTTTTTTTTTACATTTTTTTTGCATTTGTATGTTTTTTTATTTTTTTTAAGGTTCCTTATTTTTTACAGTTTTCAATTTTTCCCATGTTTTCAAATAATTTTTTTTAATTTTTGCCGATTTTTTTGTACCTTTTTTGTATTTGTTTTTTAAACTTTGTGACAATCATTTCCAAATTTTGCAGCACTTTATTTTAAGGAATTCTTGTTTTTTATTGTTTTAACGGCAATAAATAAAACTATTTTTACTATCATTATTTTTTTTTTTGAATGGTTCTGTAACGGAACGGGTTTTCTTATCTGGGAACTTTTGGGGATGGTCAGCCCAAATTCATTCAAGACAAAACCAAATCCCGTTTCACAGATAACCCCTCCTGTTCTTTTGACCGCCGAGCCATTGCTGGAAAACAATCTTTTTGTTCAGTAGCGTTTGGTTTTAGAAGTTTTAGCCAAAGATGCTTTCCAACAGTGTTTTCCTCCGTCAGTCGAAGCAGGGCCGTTAGTTAGCCTAAAGATTGTCAACTTACCCACCTCGTCGGCTTCCTCTTACCGAAATAACTTCCTCTCCAAAACTTTACTATGGGTACAAATGAATATATTGAATAAATTGAGACAATAGAATTAAACTAACAAGCTACAAATTAACAAACACACCAGTGGAATATTAAAAAGAATTACGGGGATATAGGGTTCGGAAACTGACCAGGGGCTAGCCAAGGTACTTATTACTTTATTTATGAAAAGCTAAATGTTTACAATTCATCCTAAACCTCGTGCTTGTTGTCGTAATTAAACGCTCAAACCCTATTTTATTTGCGTCCTTACGAAATGTAAGTTCCCTCAAATGTAAATCCACTGATAATATAACCGAAATCACCCACGCCGCGTCTATCGAAATAGATGAATACGCGTTTTTGACGATTCTTTTTAAATTTTTTTTACATTTTTTTTGCATTTGTTTGTTTTTTTATTTTTTTAAGGTTCCTTATTTTTTACAGTTTTCAATTTTTCCCATATTTTCAAATAATTTTTTTAATTTTTGCCGATTTTTTTTGTACCTTTTTTGTATTTGTTTTTTTTAAACTTTGTGACAATCATTTCCAGATTTTGCAGCACTTTATTTTAAGGAATTCTTGTTTTTTATTGTTTTAACGGCAATAAATAAAACTATTTTTACTATTATTATTTTTTTTTTTTTTGAATGGTTCTGTAACGGAACGGGTTTTCTTATCTGGGAACTTTTGGGGATGGTCGGCCCAAATTCATTCAAGACAAAACCAAATCCCGTTTCACAGATAACCCCTCCTGTTCTTTTGACCGCCGAGCCACTGCTGGAAAACAATCTTTTTGTTCAGTAGCGCTTCGTTTTAGAAGTTTTAGCCAAAGATGCTTTCCAACAGTGTTTTCCTCCGTCAGTCGAAGCAGGGCCGTTAGTTAGCCTAAAGATTGTCAACTTACCCACCTCGTCGGCTTCCTCTTACCGAAATAACTTCCTCTTCAAAACTTTACTATGGGTACAAATGAATATATTGAATAAATTGAGACAATAGAATTAAACTAACAAGCTACAAATTAAATAAAATAACAAGTAAAAAGACAGAACGAAGCACAACTATCTGGATGAATATTTTAAAATTTAAAAAGTTATTTAACATAAGCACTAGTAATTTTTACTACAAAAATTATTTTTTTTTAGGGAGAGAGAGAGAGAGCGAACGAATTACGGTTTTTACGTATTTGCAATGGTTAGTTTTAAGCAGAAATTTTGAACATCTTACCAACCGATGTGGGTAATTAATTCTTCCCGTAATCCAAATTATAAGGCACAAAACTTACACAACACTTACAAAAGAAGGAAAGAAAGAAAAGGTGAATTTTTCGAACGGTTAGAGCGCAAAAAAAAACACCTCTCGAGGAAAGCTTTTGCTTCCTGTTCTCGTTTTTTTTAAGTTTATTCTAACTGCAAAATTTAAGAAGAAAAGGTTAATTTTATCTTAAAGTTATGGAAACGCCCGGAACGAAGGGAAACGCATGCTTTTCTGTAGCTAAATCGAAGGACCGCGGACTAATTGTTTCAAAACAGCCATGTTGCCAGAATGTTAAACTTTGGTTGTGACGTCATTCCGTACCGATTACTAGTTCCGCTTCTCTTTACAGGAGGGCGCAAGAATGATCGAAGGCGTTATTTTTCTGAACTTCAAACGCCCTTCTAGAGAGTAACGTGGGATTCGCTGGTCAGCATTTATAACATACAATAAACAAAGAAGCAAATAATATTTAAAATGATACCGTATTATCTTAATTACACGAGACTTTTAACAAAATAGACTGCTTTGGCAAATGCCACAGTACTTATCATCAACGTATTAATAAAATGAATTTAAATACTTTGTATTATACAGGATGGAATTTCAAATTCTTACAGCGTCTATCGAAATAGATGAATACGCGTTTTTAACGATTCTTTTTCATTTTTTCTAACTTTTTTTACATTTTTTTTGCATTTGTTTATTTTTTTAAATTTTTCTAGCGGTTCCTTATTTTTCCTATGTTTTCAAATAATTTTTTTAGCAGATTTTTTGTACCTTTTTTGCATTTGTTTTTCTAAATTTTGTGACAATCATTTCCAAATTTTGCAGGACTTTATTTTTTTTTGTGTTTTTTAAATTTGAATAGTTCTTAATATTTTTAAGTCTTAGCTTTTGTTTATTTAAAACAAATCTACTTTTTTTATTTCTTACTTCTTTTAACCCCTTTCTATAGTTTAATTTTTTTTCAATTTTTTTATGTTTTACAGTTGTTTGTTTCTAAAAAAAGATTTTTGAACTTTGCACCTCTTTTTGGCTTTTTTATATCTTTTTATGAAATAATCTTTCTTTTACTTTTTTTCAAATTGTTTAGCTGTTTTTTTTTTTGTCTTATAACGTTTTTGCGCTGCTTCAAATTTTCTTTTTAAGGAATTCTTGTTTTTTTATTGTTTTAACGGCAATAAATAAAACTATTTTTACTATTATTATGTTTTTTTTGAATGGTTCCATTTTACGGTGGTTATCATTAAAAACTCCTTAAATTATCGTTTTTTTAAATACTCTCTCGCCATATCGGGTTCGCCATTTTGTTTTTCCAAAAGCTATTGTCAGAATCAAATTCAGCGACCCCAAAACACCCTTAAAAACAATGTCTGCTCCAAAATATCGTTTTCTTAATACTATTCCGCCAAATTGGCTGCGCTAATTTGTTTTTGATTCTATATTTCCAAATAGTGACACCAAGTATCCCCTAAATTACTGACTTAAAAAAAAAGTTGGCTTTTTCTCATATTTCAAAATTTTCTTCGCCATATTGGATCCGCCAATGAGAATTTTAATCAACTACATATTGCATTTGAATAGCTAAACGTTTCTGCTAAATTTCGTCAAAGAAAACCTCTTTGGTGTTGCAATTTCTATATCATGTGGTATATTATTATTAGAGACCGGATTATATGCAAAGTGCATATATTTAATTTTTTGCATGTCTTTAATTATAGTCTATATGTAGACGTATTACACTAATTAAAGTTAATTAGCGCTAATTAGTGATTGCATATATTGCATATTTAGGCATTTCTATACATACTTTTACAAAAGTTGCATATATTGCATACTTAAGCTTTTTTTTATCCTTTCTATTAGTAAAAATTACTAGTAATTCCTAACGTAGATCGACAACCGAGAATTCTCAGAACGATAAATCTTACATTGGTTCCTCTAATACTTTTTCCCAAGAACTGCACGTGTTTAATTTCGCCTAGCAGAAGGGATGTGGTAAATACGTTTTATTATTATTAATTCCCAAATGAACTATTCATTCATTGAATATCTTTGAGCGAAACGGCATGTAAATGCGTTACGTTTTTAAATACTGTGGATACATACAATGAGTATAGCGAACAAAATTTCTTTATGGATTAAGCCATATCCTGGACTGGTAAGGGATGACGACAAAATATTTTGTCGAGCCTGCAGTAAACTGGTAAGTTTAATTTTACTAAAAGCTTTACAATTGGTTTTAAATTTTTTAACTTTTGATATAAAATGACAATTGTTGTTGTAGGTGTCTTCTGGGAGAAAATACCTGATTGATCAACACGCTAAAACTCCATCACATATTGGGAAATGTGAAAAACTAAAGCGATCCGCATGTGTGCAGCAATCTATACGTCAATGTGTAGCATCAACTTTACGAAACTCAGAACAAGAAGAATATAATACTGATCTGTGTAACGCATTAATTTCGTCTAACATATCGTTAGCAAGATTAAACAATGTTAATTTGAAATTATTTCTGCAAAAATATTGCAAACATAATATACCTGACGAAAGTACCTTATGTCACATCTTGTTACTAGCAAACAATAGCAGAAATTCAACAATTGGTAGGGAATAATTTTATTTAGATCATGGTAGATGAAAGTACGGATAAGTGTGGCCGTTTTATTTTTTTATTACCCATTTGTTAATAGGAATTCTTCATGAAGATATTGTAGGTAAATCATATTTAATTTATTGTAAAGAACTTCAAAAAACAAATAATGTGACAATTGCCCAATTCGTTCAAGAAGGTTTATCAAATTTCTTTTTACCTGGAAGTATACCTTGTGAAAAAATTTTACTAATGTTCGACGCTGCACCAAACATAATAAAAGCCGCGCAAAATTTAATTTTTTTTATAGTAACATTATTCACACCATTTGTTTAGCTCATGGGTGCAATCGTGTAACCGAAGACATTAGGAATCAATTCCCTTTGATTAATGATTAGTTAGCAATGTCAAAAAAGTATTTTTAAAAGCACCTTTACGAATCCAATTTTATAAGGAGCGACTTCCTTAAGTTGCCTCCTGAACCGATTATTACCAGATGAGGTACATGGTTAGAGGCTGCAATTTTTTTCGCCGATAATTTTGGAGGAATAAAAAATTTAATTTTTGACATCACTGCTGACTGCATTGCTCTAGAAAACTGTAAAAAGATAGTAACATCAACAGAATTGCTACAAAACGTTTTATATATTAAGTGAAATTATAGCTTTGTTTCAAGTTCCATTCGTAAACTAGAAACGCAAGGGATGTCGCTCTCGGAATCAGTCGAAATAGTAGACGAATTTGATATGTTATGTAAAAAGGTTAAGGGTACAATAGGAAATTCTACATACGATAAATTTAAAAAAGAGATAAATAAAAATGCGGGGTATTTGAAAATTGAAGAAAGTTAAGAAAATTTTGGAAGGTGAAACAATAAACGATTTCGACTTTAATTTTAGTTTAGAATGTATTGCAAAGTTAAAAGGTGCACCAATTACATCTGTGGATGTTGAAAGAAGCTTTTTTATTTCGAAACATATGTATTCTGATAGAAGACAAAACTTTCTTTTACTCAATTTTAAAAAACATTTAATTATAAATTGTTTTAGAAATATGTTGTGAAAAAATGTTGTGCAATAAAGTTAATGTTTAAATTTCTGCTCTTATTTATTTTATGTAAAAATTTTGCATATTGTCGCAATTTTTTTGCATATATGCCCCAGGTTTATGCATATTTCCTCAAAAATCGATGCATATATATGCGCATATATTCCAGTTTTTCTTTGCATATAATCCGGTGTCTAATTATTATTATTATTCATTACTAGATACACAATATGAAAATCTACTATTGCGTATCCCCTTTAAAATCTTTGCAGTTTTGTTCGTCCATTTGTCCATATAAATGTAATTGATACCCCCTCCCGCACATAAAACAATTTTCGCCCTACAACATACCATATTTACGGTTGTTGCTTCGAATAAATTTAAAAGGGATATCACTTCGCTCCGGCCTCCAGTCTGAACTGCGGGCGGGTATATTGCCTAATAGCACTTGACAGCCCCTAAAGTACATTCGGAGCCCGCCACAGCGCTCCGATTCCGCTCCGCCATATAGCTAACCGTTCCGTCTAGCGAAACAGCCCTCTCTAAGTGAATGTTAGAGTTAAGAAACTGAAGTCCGACCTGATTAACTGATTTTCCTCTTTTTTCTTCGCCCGTCCGAGGGAAAGAGAAACCGCGGTGAAGCGGAAAGGAGCCTCCACTCCTCGACTCGTAAACTTTTCCTCTCCTGCACTTCCAATTTGTTAGGTAGCAGCTCATCAGTCGAATTCCCGATGCTCCATCTAAACACTTCTCCTGTTTTTTTCTTCTCCCATCGTCGAGTTGCTGGCAGCTTTTAACTGGATATCTCCAATTTCTCAGACCGACATGGCCCCCTGAGGTCGTGTTATTGATCTGCGCGCATCGCAATGGATATGACAGGTTATAAGAAGAACTATATTCCACCTCATGCCCCTCAGCCCTCCCATACCTGTCTCTTCCATCTTACAGCGATGTACACGCGCGCACACACACACAAACGACCGCCTCTTTACCTCTCTCAATAGACTCCAGAGTAATTGCATCGGGCTTTTATTATTTATTTACGATTGCGACTCCCTCTGCGTCTAATAGATGTCGCTCCCGCGTTGACGTTTCGTTCTGTTCTCTCGGCCGCCGCCGTCGCCCGGTCGTTTCCAAATCTAATTTTTTAATTTAACGGCAGAGAGGCAGAAAGAGAAGAGGTCGACCGAACGAAATGAACATCCCGAAGAGCAGAAGGACCACTCGCCGGGACGCTATCGTGCCCTTTTAGGAGTTAATCGGACGGAATTTTCTCATTATACATGACGTCCCGGTACTAAAATGGAATCCGCGCCACCCTCCAGAAGTTAGGACGTCGTAAAAAAGAATCTCAATCGATTCATCTATCGTACTCGTGATGTTGCCGGAGGCGGAATTTGATCGTTGACTGGTTCTGAAGTGTAGCGGCCGATAGGTCCGCCTAGTCGAGCACATACCGCGGTGCCGTTCTATCAGTTTTTGAACTTCGAATGGATCAGTGCTGTTGTAATCATCAGATTATTAGAAACTGATGAGCCAATTTTTGTTTAAACCCGTATCACTAAAACCACCCGACTAGTGACTTACTTCGAACATTGCAACTATTTGACGCCCAAACAGCACGGATACAAGAAGGGACGGTCTGCAACCACTGGCATTCTGCCGCATTATTGAATGGTTAAACTATAGATAACTTAATGATCTTAACCAAATCATTCATTCTTAGAGAATCTTTTACACGTGTATTTGGTTGTATGGGAGGTTTCGATGCCCGGGGCGTTTTGACGCCACATGCAGTATCAATTGAATTTGATTTGAACGTATGATACACAGATTTTTTAAATGTTTGAATTTTTTTTTTAACATTGGAAGGGGTAATATGGAAGAGGGAATGATTTTTTTAAATGTTTTTTTCTTTTTTTCGAAATATCATTTTTTTTAACGTTGAATAGGGTGACAGGAAAGGATAATGATTTTTTTAAACGATATTTTTTTCTTTTTTTCGACACATTGAAAGACTGGATGGATTGGAAATGTTCCAAATCTTTTTTTTTAACATCGGAAGAAGTAGCGGAGGATATCTCTTTTAATGATATTTTTTTCTTAAACATCGGGAGAGGAGGCTTTAAAAATGTTTCAAATATTTTTTTTGGAAGGGATGCGAAGGGGGGGGGCGATTTTTTTAGAAACATCGGGAGAGAGGATGCATTAAAAGTGTTTTAAATCATATTTTATCTAACATCGAAAGGAGGGGAATGGGGGGGGAGAGGGTAATTGTTCTTTTTAATGATTTTTTTTCTTTTCTTTCGGAACATCTGGATAAAGGATGCGTAAGAAATGTTTTAAATCATATTTTTTCTAACATTGGAAGGAGGGGAGAGGGAGGAATTAATTTTTTTAAAGATATTTTTTTTCAACGTCGGGAGAGAGGATGCATTAAAAATGTTTCAAAACATTTTTTTTAACATTGGAAGGGGAGAGGGAGGGGATAGAATGTTTTTTCGATGATATTTTTTTCCCTTTTAAATCAATTTTTTTAATATTAGAAAGGTGGAGGGGGACGGGTAAGTATTAGTTTTTTAAATGTTTTTCTTCTTTTTTTTCGAAACATCGAAAGAGAGAGGACGCGTTAAAAATGTTTCAAATCATAAACATTGTCATTAAAAAGCTAATGCCCCTTCCCCTCGATCTCTTCCAATATTAAAAAAAAAATATTTGAAACATTTATAATATAATATATAATTCTTTCTCCCGATGTTTCAAAAACAAAGAAAAAAAAAAAATATTTAAAAAACTAATTCCTTCCCCTTCTCACCTCGTCCAATGTTAAAAAAAAATATGATTTGAAACATTTTTAATGTATCCTCTACGAATGTTTAAAAAAAACCAAAAAATATAAAAAATTGTCCTCCCTCCTCCTTCCAATGTTAAAAAAAATATGATTCGAAACATTGCTGATTCATCCTCCCGATGTTTCGCAAAAAAGGAAATTATCATTTGAACCAGTCACTCCCCTCCCCCTCTCACCCCTACCAACACTAAAAAAAAATATGATGACATTTTTAATGTGTCTCTTCCATCATTTTGTTACTTAATTACTATTATTTCGATGCGATATAGAGATAATATTCTTCCTAAACCATACCACCACTTCTTTGCAAAAGTACTGTATGGTGTTAGCAACAAGCTCTTATTAATTTGTGGTGGTACATATTCACGTCATAAAAAACTTCAACCAACGGATTTCAAAGAAAACTTTTTTTTGGACAAAAAAGCGCCTCTATGCAAATCCATTCTGTCTTTCAACGTGTCGAAAAAAGAAAAAAATATCATATAAAAAATCATTACCCTTCCCTGTCACACCATCCAATGTCAAAAAAAAATGATATTTCGAAAAAAAGAAAAAAAACATTTAAAAAAGCATTCCCTCTCCCATCTTACCCCTTACAATGTTAAAAAAATTCACACATTTTAAAAATCTGTGTATCATACGTTCAAATCAAATTCAACTGGTATTGCGTCACATTTAACACTAATAAATTTAACTCACAACAAAGCAAAAACATTCAACTCACGACAAAGAACACAACCGAAGCAACTGCAGTAAAGTTTCTTAGAGTAACTGTCGATTCCTCTTTGAAATGACACCAACATATCCATGAGTTGTCTGGGCAGATTCTCCACAGCGTTGTTCACCATTAGGAGATTGAAATACATTGCCACTGAAGGTAGCAACGTTGTCGTACTTCGCCAATTTTTATTCACTGCTCTGTTAAGGGATGATCTTCTGGGGTGCATCCACACAAGCAAAAAGATTTTTTGCATTACGAAAACAAGCAATCCGATATTTACGTGGACTGGGGAGCAGAAAGTCTAGCAAAATACATTAGAGAAACAAACATATACTTACGCTGCCATCCACTTATATCCTCGCATGTATGTTGTATGTTTGTTCCAATAAGTATTTTTATATCCACATAAATGATAATCATCACTCCTACAAACCTGAACAAGGAATGAACTAAGAACACCCTATCACCGTCTGACGTATTCCTAAAAAGGTATCGACTATCTGGGTTGTAAACTGTACAACAAGCTATCTGACAGTTTACCTAGATTCACCTCCGCAAGTTTTCAAAATAAAACTCTAAAGTATGTTAATGAGGAACGTTTTTACATCGAGGGGTTTCTGTGCAATCAATATCTGGTTTTTGTAAATAAAATATTTGTTACGTATATATATATATAAAAAACTTTCACTAAACGGACTATGACATCAGAACTGGAATATAGGCAAAGAAGCCTAAAGAGGCTATTTCGAGCAAGTTTCAGCAAAGGCACAATACCAGGTTCCAGGCTGAGGTTGCTGCAATTCATCATTGTGTCAGAAAAAGGTAAAAGCATCGCTATCTTGTCTGACAATCAGTCCAAGCTATTAGTTCCCGTTAATGTGGACTCTGAGCTAGTTTGGGACTGTAAATGAGGTAGGCACCCAAAAGGAATTAACATTGGTGGCAAAAATCGCCGGGACAGAGACAGGCAAAATTACGCATAAATAACAATAATTTGGAGGTAAAAAAAAATAATGAATGGGGTCCTTTTGAAATGTTATTGACTGATTGAAATTATTAAATCTGAATAAAATGCAAATAAAATTATGATTTCGAATTTATAAACTAATAAACAAATAAAATAGGCGGTAATACTTGCGATTTGGCGGTTCTTCGGCTCTGGACGTGGTCTTGGCGTGGTCGGTATGATTTTCGTCAAACACAGCGGTTCCGTCTGGAAATCGGCTCAATATACCTACGTCATTATGCTCCCTTCGACCCTCTACATCGGGAAATTCCCAGCATATGGCGCCACAACACGGCTAATAATACGCAATCTAATACAATTGCAGCACTACTCCCTCAAAGTTTATTCCTTGGCACAATAGGCACTCAGCAATCACAGGGCTACCATTAGATCGTTACGCGATGCACTCTGAGTAATATATATTATATAACTGTGTTGTGGCCAGCACCTAATTGCACTCTCCAGCCGAATGGCACGTCCATTCGCTTTAGACGCTGTTAACCACCTCCTTTTGTTCGCTTGCGTACCTACGCTCTCCCACGTACTTCCCTCGGCTTTCCGCTAATCAGGGACATTGCGCTGTCCTCGTGACCGCGGGAACTCTCTTTGTTTGTTCGTTCCTTTCTTGACGACGCTTACGTCACAGCACACGCACGGATTAAGTGGAACTAAAAATACATTACAAATTCTTCATATTTTATATGTTTACATAAGATAGAATAAAATCGAATATCTTTTATTAAGGAAGTAAATGGTAAATTAAATTTAAAATAAAAGGCATTCTACGCGTTCCAGTAGGGGGTGCTGTGTCTAATACCACGGCCTAGCGAGGACAAGGTTACTATTAGTAATGGGCGTGGAGAATCTCACAGCTAGTAGCTGTGCAAAAAAAAAGCTGTTTTCAAAGGTGATAGGCCTAACTAAGAGGAAAAAATTAGAAAGCGTCTTCTATGCCATCCCAGCCTTATTTTAATCCAATCTATGTAGCAATTGCGACTTCCAGTGCACCAGAAAAATTCTTATAATGATTTTATAGCAGATAATTTTGGATATATTTATGTTGATTGAACAATTTGCTCTACCGTGTTTTTCAATCTAATTTTATAGCTGTAACAATCAGAAAAATTACTTCAAAATTGTTCCATTACGTACCAATCTAAAACTCGGAATTTAACTGAAAATTGATTCCGAATTTACTACAATACCTTTGTTAGCATTGCTGCATACTGCAGTTCGTATAATAATACATATCCCATCGTCCTCATTAAATTCCATTCAATTGCATAGCAGTTACAAGGCAATACCTTGCCGACCTGCACGCTCGGTCCCCAACTAATGAAGCGAAATAACTTTCGGAACAGTAGTCATTGATGAACTAAGATCGCAATTCCACCTTCTCAGTACATACTTCCGTTGCTAATACAACTCCTACTATTGTTTGCCGCATTGTTGGACGGCGGCATAGCAGCGGACCGGCACTAAATAAAATCTAATTTCACGGTAAACTCTTTCTCTATATAAAAGGGAATACAACTGCCTTGATTAATGTCTCTCCGAACGAGGGAGCAAAGAAGTCGGCAAAAGACCGTTTTATCTATTCTCCTCTTGCTTCTCACACCATTGTTTTGCGTATTTGCCTGGCTGTCCGTCCGTGTGGGCGTCTCTATTCTCATTATATTCCGGCGTTTCGCCCGAAAGTAACGGGGAATAATAATCATAAGTGATTTATGATTCCGATAGCGCTGGTTCGGAAAAGCGGTGGGGGGCGGTTGTCTCACTCAATGTTCGAGCGGATTTTTAGGTTTTCGATGTCATCGGGCCAATTTTGATTTTGAGAAGCGTATTTTTCTCTTTTGGATTTTTCTAGTTTCATTTTTTTTTGTCAGATTATGTCAAGTGAAGCGCGATTGAAAGACCAATTGATTTTTTTGAGGATTATTTCGGCGGCTACTATAACGACTTAGCTCTTATAAGGTGTCTGTAAACGGTCTTTACAAAAAACCTATCACAAAATAAGCCGATTTAAGGAAACTTACTATAGCAAGGAGTCGCTCGATTTGGTCGACCTGTACGACCATCGATGACACTGGATCTATTTGGAAATTATAAAACCTAAAAAAAGAACAATACAATAGCAGCAACAACGATTCAGTGACAGACAGTATAAAATTATCTCTAAGGAAAAGCTCACAAGGATTGCAGAACTTAAAGGTTGTTAGTAAAAAAAAAAAATATAAAAAGAGGTAAAAATATTTTCGTAGTCTATAAGTGGTAGTTTTTAGTTTAAGACTCGACTTATTTGGCTTCTTAGCTTGTTCTTTATTAAGTTCATGGATCAAAAGCAATTTTTTTCTATTTGGTCATAGCATTCCGGAAGACAATTCCAGGCATCGAAAATTAGTGCCTCAGGCTTGGCCATCTCTTTTAAAAATGTCTACTTATGTTTCGATACCAAAGTACATTTCTGCTTTTTGTAGCTCTTCTAAGCTACTGGTTAGGTTAGTAAATATCGAACTCCACAAATCTTTGCTTTTTGAATCTAGTAATTGGATTTCAAATGAGCCAACATTCATATCAAATGAAGCAAAATTTAGTTCTTTGCTGTTTACTTTGAGAGGATTCGCAATGAAAGCTAAGGTAGGCTTATTTATTTTGTTTTGATCATTCTTGTGAAGTAACTGGTATCAGTAGAAGCATTGTCTTCATCCCGATATTTCTTTAAGGTTTGGAAATATAGTAATGTACCCATCTCCATATCTTCAGCCAGAAGAAGCGATTTATTTTCCAAAAACAAAATACTTATTCCAGTAATGAAAATGCAGTGTTTTCCTTTCTTTGAAGCTTTAGATTTAGTTTATTGAAATGCGTTGTAACGTTAGTCATAAAATGTAACTTTTGTAACCATTCTTTCAATTCAGGATGATCAATGGCTTTATTATTTAGGAAAGTCATAATTTTATGCAGACATGAGGAAAAACGCTTTAAAACACTGTCTCGTGAAAGCCATCGTACGTTGTTGTGTATAATCAAGTCAGAGTAGTAGTTACCCATGTCATCTAATAATTCTTTAAATTGACGATGATAGAGAGCATTAGCTAAAATGCTATTCGTAATATTAATAACCAAGTTCATAACGTCAACTATTTCTTTTGGAAAGGATTGTGTACAAAACCCTTCCTAGTGAATTATGCAATGAAAAGATTGAAATGAATCCTTTGTTTATCCTAGTCGTGCTTTTTGCTCCATGAGGCATTGGAAAACAATTGTATTCACATTAATATCTAATAGAAAAATTATTGCTAGCAACTTTCGATACCGTAAGATCATTATCCGCGATCAGGCACACATCATCAGCACACATGGGAATTTGGAAAACACCTAAAAACTCGACAATATTATTAATAAATTGTATAAACAACACAGGTCCCAAAATCGATCCGTGTGAAACACCTACAGCCACTGGAAGCTTTGCCGATCTATAGAAGTCTTAATGGAACTCTAGCGATAAGTGACATCAACAAACTGCGACCTATCAGTCAATTAGGACGTTTTTGTGATTTTATATCAACGAAAACATAACACAACATAAAGTACATGAGTTATTTAAACGAAGATCGACGATTAAAATATGATGGATATTCTGAGCATAAGCGAACGTATTTCTTACAAAGAATGGGAAACTCAATTTTTATTTTCTTTGTTTATTTACCTAAGCGAATTGCTTGTTTTTTTACTTAAAACACTATTATGATGTATTTTTCAGAAATAACTCCCTTATTATATTTATTATTTCATTTTCGTAATTAAGATCTGTTGTGTCCCCTATTCTTTCTTTGATTTACAGCTGGCCTTCCAATCCTATTCCTTTCAGAAAGTGTAGAATGTCAGAGGGTCCCAGTCTAGGTAAGTCTCCCTCTTCGACTTCACATGCTCCCAGATGCAACGCTCTCGACTTGCACAGTACTACGCAGTTTGAGAGGAGGTGAATGGATGTTTCATCCTGTTCCCCACAAAATCTACATTCAGATTCATTTTCCAATCTTATTGTATTTATTATTTCATTTTCATAATGTTTATCCTAAGAAAAATATGAATGGTAGTTCATTTTGATTTGAAATACTATAGTTATTAATTTGCGATGTCATCCTAAAATAATACTACACTTTATTGCTATAATATTCACGTTTGTGTTATGGTGAGCACTTGGCTTGCAGACAATTTGCAAAAATTTGTGATAATTTTGTTGTTAATGTAATTACCTAGATAAACGTTTACTCATATAACAATGCGCTAAAAAATCTGCGATTTTTTTAAAAGTGGATGTTTCGCGGATGTGGACGATACTCAGGTGTCCTTTCAGTCTACAATGGTATGAAAGTAAGTATAGGAAAAAGACATTCCTAGGAAAAAAAGAGGTGCAAAGTTGACATAATAAATAAAATAGTAAGGCCAATGCTGATGCACAGCTGCGAATCCTGGACGCTAACCGAAAAACATAAATCCAGAATTAATGCTATGGATATGAGATTCCTAAGGAAAGTAGAAAATAAAACGAGAAGAGATAGAATCAGGAATGAGAAAATAAGGGAAGAATTGGGAATAATGCCAATACTAATGAAAATAGAAAGGACAATGGCCTGAAAGTATTCCTGTTAATATGCGAACGTTGTTCTTACTCAGGTTGATGCACTCTGTAAACCTCTACTGGTTATAAGTTCCCAGAAGAATTTTACTTTGCCTCATTCCCTAGAGATTTCCCCAGTAACTGGATTTTCTCTGCTCCATTTCTATTTTTAGTTTCTTCAATATTGTACTGCTACTTAATCCGCAAAAGGGCGCAGGCCCCACAAAAGGCCATTCCAGTCCCTTTTTTTGCGAGATTATCCGTGCATGCCCGTGCATGTTACCTAGAGGACGAGACACCGGAGCACATCTTATGTGACTGTCCGGCGCTTGCCCAACTTAGAGGTTCCATCCTGGCGGAGTTCTGGCCCAGTATAGCCAGCTTTGGCGGCGCCTCACATTCTACACTGCTCGAGTTCATTCTTCGCTTAGGTTGGCTCGAGTAGGCTGCCGGTGAGTGGGAAGGTAGCACAATGGGTCCGGTTAGAGTGGCCTAAGTGCGCGCGGCTAGTCACTCTTCCCAATCAACAATTCAGAATCCAGAATAGGACTATTATATTAGGATATTTCTGATTTTTCTGCTTTGTCTGTTAATCCCTTAGTTTATAAATGCGTCTTTATCTGTTAAACAATTGCCAAAGCAGACTTCAATTGTAATGCCAAAGTGAATTTCGGCATGCTAGAGTGTAAAAGACTTCGTCACAAACCCTTATTTTATTTAACACTGTAACGTTTCTTTTTTCTCTTGCATATCATAAAAAAACAACTCGTCATTCTTATTACGGGCAACGTTCACTCTCGCCGTCCCATAAAACATATCCGTTTACTACCCCTTCGAGACAAACTGCCCGCATATCTCCCACGCGAAATCGTCCCTTAAAAACATCTAACCTATACACTACAACGACTACCGCGTCCATCCTTCTCGCATTACGTACCCGCCGAAATTCGGTCGAAAACCCCTCAATACCGGATTGTGTGTGTATATACGTATATTATGGACGCCCCGGTCGCCGCCTGCGTCCTCCGGATTTATAACCTCCCGAACTTTCGGCTTCCAATAACCGTAAATTGTAACATAAAATCCACATGTGTCGGTGTTAGTAGTGGCCGCGGCTTGTCCGGTCGAAAAAAAAATATTTGCTCTCAAAGCCGGCGATCATTAATAGGTCAAAGAGAGTTTTCCGGGCTGGATGGTCCGTTCAATATAACTTTTCGCATTTCGTCTGGTCGTTCCGTATCAAAAAGCGAGTGACCGAGGATATTCCGCGGATTTGGGAGCTTGCCAGTGATTTCGTCGCGTTATTATTTTTATTCCTTGCGTTTTTTTCTTTTATCGTCCACATCCGCGAAACATCCACTTTTAAAAAAATCGCAGATTTTTTAGCACATTGTTATATGAGTAAACGTTTATCTAGGTAATTACATTAATAACGAAATTATCACAAATTTTTGCAAATTGCCTGCAAGCCATGTGCTCACCTTAACACAAATGTGAATATTATAGTAATAAAGTGTAGTATTATTCTAGCATGACATCGCAAATTGATAACTATAGTATTTCAAATCAAAATGAATATCTTTCTTAGGATAAAAATTATGAAAATGAAATAATAAATATAATAAGATTGGAAAATGAATCTGAATGTAGATTTTGTGGGGAACAGGATGAAACACCCATCCACCTCCACTCAAACTGCGTAGCACTGTGCAACTCGAGGAGGTTGCACCTGCGAGCATGTGAAATCGAAGAGGGAGACTTACCTAGACTGGAGTCCTCTGATATCCTACCCTTTCTGAAAGGAATAGGATTGGAAGGCCAGCTGTAAAGCAGCAAGAATAGGGGACTCAACAGATCTTTTAGGTTGCAGTGTAACATCACCCTTCTATTTACATACATACATACAACACGCACGGCAGAGTGGGCTGCTAGTCAGTCCTATGCGGTGCATGTGTTTATTAAGTTTGCAGTGACTAGTCAATAGCCCTACAACTTGACGTAGTTTACTGCGAGAAACCTGCAGACAGTGTCTTGCTGTCCTGGACGACAGTCTGAAGATGGCTTTGCGTGCCTGACAGCAAGTGGTTATGGATGCCCATCTCTCCTCGTGTTGAGTAGTGGTCCACTGGTTTATTAGAGTATTGAGTGTAGCCGAAGAAATAGGAAGAACAGGCTCCGGTCCCATGTAAGGAGAACACGAACCCCGTCTTGCCAACCTATCGGCAGCCTCGTTTCCCAGATTACCTTTATGACGTTTAACCCTTCTGAGTAACAAGTCATTATCAGTAGCGATCGCTTCCAAGGCATTGTGACACTGAAGTACTAGGCCCAAAACCATCTTATAGCTGCTGAGGGCTTTAAGGGCAGCTTGGCCTATAGAGCTTATTCGTTTTCATGTTCAGTAGAGCTACACTTACAGGGATACCTCACCTAATGTTAAGCTCAGATTTGATCCTAGGTTGTTAATTTTATAGTGGGAACCCCTTGAAGTACTTTTCTAAAATATTAGTCATAGATTGCCAGACGTTAATTTTTTTAGAGCTCAATATAGTTTTACATCCCGCATATGTACTGCGATATAATTTCTAATTATTTATCAATATTTATTTTCAGTAGCCAATTTCTTTTGAAGTAGTAATAGAGTACTTTGTAGCCAATATTTGTTAATAAATAAAATCCTTTTGTGGAATGTGGCTAAATTGATTTATTTGTTAATTAGACCTAATACATAATTAACATGTCCAAACGTTTCGACTACAATGCCAATTCCTTTTAAAACGTCAGAAGTAATATCGAAAAATGCACAAGTGTCAGAAAACTTTTTCAAGTATTATAATAATTATTGAAAATTCATAAAAATTAGATTTACCACCCAAAAACAATATTAGATCCAAACAGCGAACAGATAAGACAAGAAACATCATTTATTGTCGCCTCCTTTGATGTTTTGTCGCAAGAAATATGACCTCTAATGCTACTTCATTATTTTAGCACCGGATGCCTCAGTTGTCTTCCTGTTCATTTACACCAATCATAACAGGCGTGTATTAGAGAAGGAAGTTCAATCTCAACTCAAAATGGCCGCTATTTGTCATCCCCTGCCTTCAAGACCTTTTACGGAATTTAATTCGCAATAAAGACATTAAACAAATTAATGTATGCTGCTATTGACTGAAGTAATTAGGAGGAATTTTTCCCAAGAAAAATGTTTCTCCTCGCGCAGGATTCGAACCTACATCCATTCCCATCATTACCAATTAAGCTAAGAAGAGATTCGAGCGTTTAACTGAACATATGTCGATATTAGATCTTGAAAGGCCGGCAAGACGGCAAATATGCAAGGATTGCAAGCTTTTTATAGTGAGAAATAAACAAATTAATGTATTCTGCTATTGACTGATTCCTCCTAATTATTACAATCAATAGCAGAATACATTAATTTGTTTCTTTCTCACTGTAAAAAGCTTGCAATCCTTGAATAAAGACATTATTAGCACCATTATTAAATAACAATATAGTAAGTAGTAACAAAAGTAGTAACAAAAACAAAATAACAATAAGGTGAATTAAAAAAACGTGGTAAAATTATACTAAAGACAACATTTAATCATTCTCAATTTCTCCCAATAATCGGCAAAATCAACGTCAGAATAATGCCAGCAGTGGCGCCCTATCTGTAAATTAACAGCACTGTCAGAACGCCAAAGCCGTGCGCGCGCGGCCATCGTCAAATTTGACAAGTGTCGCTCTTTGTTTTATCTCTTCACTTATCTAAAAGTTAAAATGAAAAAAAACATATATTTAATTAAAATTTATTTTTTGCGTTTGTTACATCAAGCGCCATCTAGTTTTTAAAACTTATACGAATTTATTGCCTCGCGAAAAAAATAAATGTACCATAATTATAATTCAAAAATGTTATCAGTTAATGTAAAATTATTATGGATATGTCAAGATTACCTTGTAAAAAGGATACTAGTCAAAGAGGGATCAGTATTTTAATTAAAAATTAAATAACCATTTACTCAACCAAGGCCATGACTATATGTCAGAAGGACGCGTTGCGCATTCTGACATATAGTCACGTGATGTTTAATTCGATCGCGGATTGATTGATTAAAGATCACAGAGGAAGGCTCTGGAATAAAGAAAATGACGATAGCGCGTCACTTCCAAGAAAAATAAGATCAAAATGCGTCGAACCTTGGTACAGGTCAGATGTATGTCCAACTGGTCTACAAAATTTTATCATATCACAGTTTTATAAGTTAGTTTTTTTAGTCGATAAATAATTTCTGTAAATATAAGATCTAAAACGAACGAATTTGTAGATCAAAGTAACTCCTGAAAAATATGTTTAGTGGGATATGATATTGTAACGAGCGCTAATTTTTAAATCGGTGGTTTCGTTAGGCGCTCGCGTAGGGGAACAAGGAGCTATGTACGAGATTCGAAAGAGGAATGACAGAGAAGAACAGTGATTGTTCTCTTCTCAATGCTTGCGTTCAGGGAGTTACAGGTGCTGCCAGCGCTGAGCTCCGCTAGATCGAGCGGCGTCCTGAACGCGGCCGCTAGATCCAGCGCTGGAGCTAGCGGTCGCCATCTTTCCTAGCGAAAAATATTTTCGCTTGGCAATATGGCCGACCGCTAGATCATCCAGTGGAAAGTGGGGATGACCGGCAAACGTTCAAATATGAATTTGTAAAGCGTGTGAACTACGTGAAATCGTTAAGTAATTGTGATAATATTAACTTTTTATTGCTTTTTTATTACAGTGATGATGAATAAAGTGAAATGGAAAGAATATAACAGGCAGAGAGGTTAATATAAATATTATAAATACAGAAACTACAATTTTTAGATCGATCAAGGCAAATCATTTTATTATATGGACATTTTGTGAAATTATAAAATCAATAGTTTACGAATACATATAAAAATTCAGGCATCACAAATTTATTAATGCTTTTTTCCTAGATATTTATTTGGATATTTGCCGATGAGATTATATTTATCTATAATTTTTCCTTAAACAGCAACAAAATCGCCTGGATTAATAAATACAGAGATTATAAAAGTGAACGAGCATATTAGTGATATCTTTAAAATATGTTACTCTACAAAACTTATTTTAAAGTTTTAATTACTGTGGTTGTTTTTATTTCCTATAGTTTTGTGATTAATATAATTGTTGTGTACTTATCCCTTTATATGTGTAACAAGATATTGTTGTCTAAGATTAAACACGAACGTTTAGTTTTGTGATATAAATTAAAAGAAACGCTTGAGCAAGCAACCTAACCTTTCAACATAGTCCAATTCTGTAAACGCCGCTCCCAAACACACTAAATAAGTAAGCAAAGAGCATGCGCCAGCCAAAGCTATTCTTATGACCCGTTCAGGGAGTTCTAGCGCCGGTCACAGCGCTAACGGTTATCGCTTCCAGCACCGTAACTCCCTGAACGCAGCCAATCTCGAAGCACGCACTAGATGTTTCCGGAAGAGTCTCGTAGCCCCGGTGCGAAATATAAATAAGGGGACGCAATTGGCCGGAGTGAATCAGTCAGTCGATACGAGTTGAATAGTGTGGATAAGCGGATAGCGAGTGGAGATAAATACGAGCGAATTAGTACGTGAAAAATAAATATCGGCGCAAACAAATCGTTTACATAAATTAAGACATTAGTAAGTAAATGACTAATAATTTAAAAAAAAGCGTTTTTAATAGTAATTAGTGAGTAATTTAATTTGTAGTATTTATTTGATCTTATTTAATAGATAGTCCTGAAGTGTGTAAATAAATCAGGTTAATTTATATAACGTTTCTTTTATAATCGAAAAACGTTACAATATATTACTTCTTAGCGAATTAAAATTAGCATCAGTTTATTTAAAACCTGTAAACATGAAAATAATGAAAACCACATTTCGCGCGCTTCGAAGCCGCCACTTCCTGGAGAATGTGGAGGAGATAAAATGTAAATTGAGAATCCCTATATAAACCTTGAGATGAGATTTGTTTTAGTCGGACTTCTCCCATCGAAACTATTAATTCCAATATAAATTTGATTAAAAAAATAATTATTTCTATACAATACCATAGCTACATATATATATTTATTACCAAAGTTTACCTAAAAGAAAGATATTTTTCCGTTAGAATAATACCTTAAGAATACCAACCTCGTGCGATCGACACTCCTAATCAAACCAATCACTCGCGTGTACAATAAACTCCTGCACGCTCCTCCGAGCTCCGGAAACTCCGTTCGCACCGACCCTAGCGCCGTTTGCCGGCGACACGACGAACGTGGCATCCAGTAAATATTTGATTCTGTTGCAGGATGAACGTCGAATACACCCCGAAAAGTACGTACGCCCGCCTGATCATCAAGTCCGTGGAAATACAGGACGAAGCCAGTTACAAGTGCGAGATTACGTATCTGGAGGTGCGCGAGAACTGCGACGTGGTACAAATCATCAAGCTGTCAACTTTAGGTGAGTTACTCCGTTGGGAGAATGGAGGCACACTCTAGAGCAGTGGTTCTCAAACTGTTGAACGCGGTAAAATTTTTAGGGGGTACGCGGCCGGCCAACAATAAAATAAAACAACCCGGGACACGTATGGACACGTTGACGTGCGCGCGCCACTAAGGGCTTAGTCATCAGAGTGGGGCTGTGTGGCCGGCCAATCACTCGTGTCACTGCACTGCAGTAGCATTGCCTGTTATTACAAATTACAAGCTCGCTCTCAGTATTGTGTTATTTTTGTGGTGTGTTGTGTTATTCTGCGGACACTCAATCCTGTTGAAACACGTTTACGGACATCTGTTTGAAAATTGAGTCAGGTACCACGTAAGTGAATTTTACAATAAAAATTAACAATGGATAAATGGCTCCTAAAGAAAAGGCCTCATGAAGATCTGCATCAAAATTCTGGGCCATCAACTTCGCAAGATGAAAGTAGATCTGAACGTCTTGTTACTAATAAGCAGCTGAAGGAAAAAATA
The DNA here is from genome assembly GCA_004143645.1 of Protaetia brevitarsis. Lineage (NCBI taxonomy): Eukaryota > Metazoa > Arthropoda > Insecta > Coleoptera > Scarabaeidae > Protaetia > Protaetia brevitarsis. Next base: position 221,203 of record RXPK01000354.1, read on the forward strand.
AAAAACCCGAAAAACTGGCAAATGAATATAAAAGTAAAAAGAGAAAATATGACGAGTTGTACTTAAAATTAGGTTTTACTTGGACTGGAAGCTCAGACGATCCTAATCCACAATGCGTTGTTTGTTCAGAAATTTTATCAAACAATTCTATGAAACCTTCTCTTTTAAAACGCCATTTTGAAAGCAAACATGAGAACTTAGTCAAAAAGGAGTTACGGTACTTTGAACGTCTTTTGGAAGATTTGAAAGTAGGAAAACACGATAAAACACTTTCTGGTGCAGAACAAAATGAAAGTGCTCTAAAAGCTTCTTACAAAGTTAGTCATTTAATGCGAAGTCTGGTAAAAACCATACTATTGGCAAAACCTAATCCTCCTGCCGCAGCAGAAATTGTTTCTTGTATGTTTGGAGAGAACGAGGCAAAAAGAATTACAGCAATTCCATTATCAAATGATACAGTTTCAAGGAGAATTAGTGATATGGCGTATGACACAAAGAACAACTTGTTGGAGCAATTCGAGCTAGTCCTTGCTTTGGTATATAACTCGATGAAACACGGATGTCGCTGCCTACCCCAACTGATCGTACGTGGCATTTTTCAAGATAATATTTGAAGATATTTATTTTGTAAGACACTTAAAACATCGACAAAGGTGAAGATATTTTCAATTTGTTAGATTCTTTTTTTCCGAAAACCAGCTCGAGTGGAAAACTGTGTGTCAGTGTGTATGGATGGTGCTAAGGCTATGAGCGGTCACATCACAGGGCTGGTAGCCATATTAAGACGGTTTCAACTGAGTGTAAGTTCACTCATTGTGTCCTTCACCGAGAGGCTTTGGTGGCTAAGCGCCTCCCTCATGAACTTAAAGATGTCCTTGATCAGAGTGTGAAAATTGTGAACTTCATAAAACTAGGCCCCTAAAATCTCGTTACTTTAAAATTCTATGCCAGGGTATGGGGGCCTCCATGAGAACTTATTGCTACATACTGAGGTACGATGGCTTTCTCGGGAAATGTTTTGTCCCGTGTATTTGAACTCCACAAAGAATACATAATTTTTTACCGAACACAAATCCCATCTGTCTTCTTACTTACTGATTTGATTGGCTTTTGAAGTTGCTTATTTAAGTGGATATTTTTGGGAAAACCTCAACATTGGAATTTATGGGCCAGCATTGAATGGCCATTAAGGATCCGGCATAAGAGAGTACTTTCCACCTGTTTGGAGAAACAGTATACTGGATACGTGACCCCTTTAATGCTGATGCTATGACACTAACCTGACTATCTTCAAAAGGAACACCTCATTGAAGTATCATGTGAATCCCACGTTGAAAACAAATTTTGACTGCTGTACTACATTGTTAGATTTCTGATCGGTATTGGGAAGGTATACAAGAACTGTCAAGCACTGCTGTTAAATTTCTTGTTTGGTTTTCCACCACTTATTTATGTGAAACGGGTTTCTCAAGTTTAACCTATCTTAAAAATAAATCTAGAAACAAATTAAATGTTGAAGATGATTTAAGATTGTATTTAACTAAGTTAAAACCCAATTTTGATAAACTGTGCAAAGGGAAACAAGCTCACCCCTTCTCACTAATCTCTTTGAAAGTAAGCGCTTTTTGTTCTTTAAATTTTTTGTGTGTTTGTTTTTATTGTAATAAAAATGTTTGTAAACAATATCTCTTTGTTTTTATTTAAACATGATGCGTAATTCAGTTTCAAAGGTTAACACTATATTTCTATGCTACATAGAAGGCTTTAAGATTTGTTTAATATTTTAATTATAGTTTACTTAGTACCGAAATGTTTTGTGGGTAAAAAGGGGTACAGTGTCTAAATAAGTTTGAGAACCACTGCTCTAGAGTTTCGTGTTTGTATATATACGTATGTGTGCGGCGCTACCGTTTCCCCGAGGCGGCTTTTGTTCGCCTGTAGGGCGCGTTTGTATTTCACCGTCGTACGTGTCTCGTCTCGTTGTCGAGGCTGCTGGCGAAGGAAGCGACACATTTTTCACCTCGCCCTCGCCTATATAGAATTGCTAATCGCGCGAAATGATGTATATGCGACCGTACGGGGCGTGAAGTGTCATTGGTTGCGTTGTAAGTACATACGAGGCAATAGGTCGCGCATGCAGAAATGTCGAGTCGTCATCTTGGAAACATGATGCCGTTTGCTTACGTAGCTGAAATACAGTGGAATGGGTGATATGTAGTACGCTGTATTCCTATTCTTCGGAGTTTCGTCACGGAAACGATGCGATTTTGTAGTAGAGTAAATTGAATCAGTTATTGTTGAAAGTCGCCTTTTACCCATTTCGAATGCCATTTGGTATTTCGTCGTTTCGAATCGGAAATTTATAGAGTTAGATATAAATCAGAAGCAAGACAATAGCATGTCATACAGAGTATGTAAAGTTAGAATTGCTTTGAAAAACCAATAAGTGAAAACTGCTCATTCTCTGCCGGTAGATGACGAAGACTTTTTTCCGCTGCTTTTAGATCAATCAACCAAAATATTTAGGGTGGCTTTATTCCTTTTGCCTAGCTCATTTAATTTCCCTGGACACTCTGCAAACGATTTGTATCTCACTATACATCTACTTGTTTACTAGTTTCCGTTCGCGTTTGGTACTCACCTTGTTGCTATTTTTAGTCTTGTACGGTTGTTGAAGCGTTTTGACCGATCCTTATCACGCTTTTCGATTCAGTTACTAAATACTTGTTATCCTTGTGTTATTTGCTATAGGTTTTGAATCGCTTTCTTTCCCAGATTTATTTTGAGGGTCCCTTAGTTCTTTTGGTCTTAATTTGTGCTCATAGTTGTGATCTTTCGTGTTTTACTTTTCTGCTTTGGCTAACCTACGAAGGTGTAATGTACTATTTTGAGTCTCTTTACCGTTCAATTTCAACGTTTTTTTTTTTCTACTTTTCTGTGTTTAAGTCCATCTGACAGTTGTCAAAATTCATTGAAGTGATAGTACAGATAACCTTTGAACGCGTTATGTTTTTGTCAGGGCAGCCAACTCTCGTGAATTCCCTTATTTCTTTATTCCTTTCTTTTTATCCCTATTCCAAAGTTTAATTTGTTGCGTTAAATTCTTCCCACCCTTTGTTCCTTTATTCCGTTTTATTTTCTTTGTTTTCAACCAATCGACCCAGTTTTTCATCGTATTTCCGTTTCACTGTTTTGTAAAATGTAAAAGAGCAGAGTCGAAACGCACTTTGAGATAAACGGTGCGGTTTTCATTTAAGTTTTTGTTCTTGGAGTTATACATATTGTCATACATTCCTTGAGGAATAGTAACCCCCCCCCCCCCCCCCCCCCCCCCCAGTGATGAGGTTCTAAATCCATTTTTCAGGCGGATAAATCCTTTTTGCTCTTGTTCCTTTACTATAGTTTGCTGTGTGTTTTCGTCTCCTCTATTATTCTCCTCCATTGTTCTCGGTCTTGTAATTTTTGCTGTATTCCTTTTACTCCCATTATTCTTAAATCGTTAACGACCTGGTCCTCCCACCTCAACTTCGGTCTACCTCTACTTCTCTCCTCTATCGATCTCCAATCGATTATTTTCCTCACTATATCATCTTTTTCTTTCCTGTATATGTGTCCGTACCACATTATCGTTTGCGCTTTCACTACTTTAACTATATTTTCTCCTCTCATTCTATTTGTTATTTCATAGTTCATTAATCTTTTCTTCTCACCTCCATTTGTTTTCCTTCTCATTATGTTTCTCTCAAAAGTTCTTAATTTTTCCTGGTTCTTGTTTGTTAAGCTTATCCTTTCTGCTCCATATATCGCTACCGATCTTATTGCTGCTTTGTATATCTTGATCTTTGTTTTAACGCTTAATTTTTCACTTTGTATGTGCTCACTATATCTGTAATAAGCTCTATACCCTGCCTGTATTCTTTGCGATATCTCCATAGAACTATCACTATCTCTCATTATAATCATCCCGAGGTATCTAAAATTATCCACAACTTTATATTCGCGCATTCCTAGTTTTAATTTTCTCTGTCTCACTCTTTTCTGTCTCGTGCATATCATAACTTTGGTTTTGTCTTGATTGATTTTTAGTCCTCTTACTTCTGCTTCCTCTATTAATATCGTCAAGGAATGCTGGAACTCATTCTTATTGCTACGTCGTCAGCATAGGCCAATACTTGCACTAGTTTCTGTCCTATGGTGCCTTTTATTTCCATCTTCCTCATAATTGCTTCCAACGTAATGTTAAACAGTGTTGATGACAGTGTGTCGCCCTGTCTGACCCCTCTGTCAATCTCGAATTCACCTGTCTGCCCCTCTTCAGTCATCACCATGCTTTGGATCCCTCCATCGCATTCTATTAACTGGTTATTTCTTTGGTACTCCCATACTTTCCAAATCCTGCTTCAGTTTCTCTCTATCAATACTATCAAAAGCCCGTATAAACAGTATCATCTGGTACTGACCTGGTATCTTTTTTATGTTTGTTATATTTTGCTCAGAGAGATTTTTCAGTCTTCGGGTGTTTTTTATTTTAACGTTTGGCGTATTCCCCTCAAACTATAGAAAATAACGGTATTTTAATGTCGGTTAGTTTTATCTTTCAAAATTCAGGTTGGTCGACCTGTGTGATAACAATCGAAGGCTGTTGACCGTTGAATATGATTTGAATTCTCATTCTGTTGTTGGCTACCAGACACGACAGTTGTCTTAATCTTGCTATAACGTTTTTATGCCACAATTTTAAAAAAAATTATTAAAGTTCCAAGAAGTATTACCTAAGAATCGATACAACTCCTGTTTATGTAATCTTTATCGAATACCTGCATTTTGCCAAGAAAATATCCTATAAAAATATCCTACGAAGATCTCCCGACCAGATTGCCTTTCCATGCCATTGACCGAGACCGGGGCCCGTTCCATTAGAAACTGCATTCCAGCACCAGAGTTTGCCAAGCGTCGTGTCCTTTTCAAGTTAGTATTCCATAGAATCACCTCACCTAAAACAGAACGGAATTAATTCAGTTCCCTTTCAATTTTAATCAGAAACTTAATTTTTGGTGTAATTTATTTTCACTATACGATAATTTGGGGTTAGTTTATAAGAACCGCCATTTAGTTTAGTTATTTTAGTAAATTTTATATGTAAGGGTTGTGTAAATAAATATCACTGAGTTTGATCTGTGATAAAATAGCTATCTTTAACAAATATCGATAATCATAGATAATCGTTTGCTTTAAAATTTAGTATTTGCTGTTTACGGGTAGATGGCGCCGTTATTTATTTGAATTTTATTTTATTATATGACGTTTCCATACCCTCATTTAGTCTTTCAAAATGCCAGGAGAGTTTGAAGACGTGTTGTTGTATGTATGTATTGTCTTATATAGTATTTTACTGATTCCAATTTCCGTACCTTGTGATCATAAAATCTCAATTGATGAGGAAACAGCATTTGGGTAAATAAATAAAGAATTAAGTTTGTTTTGGTTTGAAACGTTTCTTTTACATCGATTTTTGATAATTACTTATTTCAAATTTTAATAAACCGAGAAGGGGCTTTAAGGGTGCACCCGTTAGGTGAGAAACTGCCTATTCGTTAATAAGCGTCCGGAGTACGATTCTGACAGACGATCTGGTCCCCTTTGAAGCGTCCCGTGCCACCTAGAAGGTAGGGAGTCACTTTCCACAGTTTTCTTTCACTTACTTAGAGAGGTCGCTGGGTGTATTGAAACCACTATTTTAATTAAATTGATTTTATTGAAAAAAAAAGAAAAAAAATTAAATCGTAAATGGACAAGCTAAATAAAAATAATATAAATTGAATATAATAATAAATTGGTATTGAACTTTAAAAAAAAAAAATTAGAAATTCCCGGCATGGTTCTGAAAAACCAGAGCAATATATATGCATATGTTTACATATATCTATATATGTGTGTCTCTTATTGGCTACAGCTATTGGCACAATAAAGATCTATTATTATTCGTAGTAAGTAACTCGTAGCTTAACACACAAAACTGAAGTGAGGTGAACCAGACTGTAAATGGAAAGCACCTAATATTCAGTAGTCCGTATATTTCAAACATACCCGATTGATTTCAATAATACAGCGCTAATAATAGCGCAGTGTAATCGCAAGCTAGCTTTTGAATTATTCCACTATTTGTAATAAATTAGCGCCCAACGTGGGGACAACACACAAATAAATTTTTATTTTCTTTCCACCATCACCGATCCGCTAAGATATAAAGCAAAAATATGCTTTAAGAATTATAGAAAGAAGAAAAACGTCATCAATCAAAACTAATATTCCCCTGACACTTTTCACAATATTATTTCTCCCTCCCCGACTCGGGATAAAATTTAATATCGTCCAGCTTTTCCTCCTAATGAATTTTCCCCCGTCGAGCGTTTGAAAAACTCGAGCAATTAAAGGAGACTCGAACCAGATCGCTCTGGCGTTTTCTGACTCCTGCAGCAGACAAGAGATGACGCTGTTCGTCGTAGTATTTTTCGATCGCAAATATCTGACGTTACGTTAATTGGATACGGCCGTTTATTAGTAATAGGAGCGTAAACTAACGAGCGCGCCAACAAAGACTCGTGCGCTAGTAAGTAAGCAGCAAAGTACTTTTTACATTGTAGCAACCATCATCCGTTTCCGTGTTTCCGTCAGTTGCCGGCGTCATACACACACAGACAGCCTAGAGGTCCGTAATATATCAGGGCGAGATTTAATTAAACGTACAGACACACGCGGAAACCGAGTCACTACACGCTGATTTGGAAAATAGATCTGCGAGAAATAAAACAAAAAGCAGTTGCGCGCGCGGCGAGAGAAAAAACAGAAACGAATAAAAAAAAAAAGCAAACTCGGACAACGTAACAAAGGATCGGCAGCGAAACGGACGGAGCGCAATATATTTCTGAGAGCGTAAACTATGAGAAACAATGGAGGGAGCCCGCAGTTTATAATAATGGAGAAAGCAAACCGCCGGCGGGGGCTTATGAAAATTGCACGTGCTCCGCTTTTAGGGCGTTGATGATGCTGGTGTTCCGCTTGACCATTATCAATGTTACTGAGGCTATTGTTAATATTTTACGGAGAAATAAAAACATTCGAGTGCGGCAGTAAATAACGGAGTGGAGTAAGTATCTAAATTTGAAATTTCTAAACGCGCACTGGCCGACACGTTGCGTGTTTATCTATTAAAAATTGCGTAGGTGTAAAAGCGTAGTAATAAAAGGAGAAGATCGTGTATTCTCCTCACGTTGGGCGCAAATTTATTATAAATTTCGTCTAATGTAGTGACTATACTGTAATGGAATGTATACTCGATATTATTTAAATGTAAAGTTACTATTTTACTTAGTTATATTTTAAAACTAATTAGATATTATAAGAAAAAGGATATAAAATGTAGCAGCAAACAGCCAGATGATGTCCAAGGGATGTAGAAGATCTCTGCATTTGGCAAGTTATTCAAGGCATTTTCCTCCAGAATATTCCCTTCAGGAAGTAAAGATGAGCAGCAGTGATATACCTACACATCGAAAATGAATATTAGAGTTTGAATGGTGTATTTTTACAATAGATATTGACAGATCAAAGTTGGATCCAAGGTCAATTCAAATGAATATTTTTTACAGTGTGTGTATTTCATTTAAATTTAGTCTAATAATGTTTTTATATGCTTGGCATTCCAATTGCATTGATATGTCAACAGAAAGACATGGGAAATTGCTGGAAATTGGGTTCTGTCACAATTCTATGTGTATAATTAGTTGCCTACTTTTGTGTACAGTATGAATTTTAGATTTTATTTTTACATTGTATAAGTGTTTTTAAAATTTCAAATGATTTTTTCATGATTCGAGACACTACCTTTATTATATTTTTTAATTGTAAGGTGATTCCAGTATTTTGCAATTAATTTATTTATTTTCATTTCGTTTAACTATTCGAGCAGTCCATTCGGTTCACATGGGCATTCTCCATTGTATTAAACAAATATAATTCCCCTCATTTCGGTTAAAATTAACGGACATACTGCGACAGTTGTCTCTTGTCGAAGACAATCGCTTTCAAGTCGGTTAAAAGTTTTCAATTCGAACGATTTTAACGCAATTCTTCGCCAGCGCAGACGTGTGTTCATTTGTTTTCGTAAAATTTAACGGCTATTTTGAAAATATCCAATTTTATTTAAATTACAACTATAGATATTGTTAATTGTTAAACAAAGTTATCACATCAATATTTATTCCATTACCTACAACCTTTGGGTAATTTTTCTTCAACGACGATCTTCCCGAATAATGTTCTGTCCTAATCGAGCATCCTCCGTGACCTGAGTGAAGTACCTACATGTACAGGGCGCCTATCAGATGCCGATCATTCTGACCCTCCACAGAGTCTCTTGTCGAAGGTTATGCCTCTTAAATGTAGCTATTCGTTATTTTTTGATGTCAGCGCGCCTCGATCGGAATTCTCGCCCTGCATCATCTGGCTGTGAGAGAGCCACTTCTAATAAATTAATGGATATTAGATGATACTGGGTATGCATTAAATTTGATTTTTACTAATTTAATTAATGTATTTTTTATTCACACTTAAAATTTATTTTTTTAAAACCGGGCTGTATGCTTCTCTCGTAGCGTTACAATACATATACAAGTCGACTGAGTAAAGTACCATGGCACAAAGGTAAATCTGAACGATTGCCGTATAGTTTATCTAGAAATCGTCCAGGTTTACCTTTGTACCATAGTACATATAAAAACAGAATATTTAAAAAGTTATCGGCAGATGTCGTTTGTAACTACAAATTCAGATTAGAGCTAAACCAAACGATATTATACAGGCTGTCCCACCGAAGTGGGTCATTCTTTGCAGAGGAATCCTGCGCTCGGGCAGTAGGACGATCTCAGTTTTTTGTGTGGCCAATTTCAGTCCATTATCTCCCATCCACGACATGATCCTCCTCATAACTTGATTGAAGCGTATCTGGGCATCCTCTGTATTCGCTGAGACAATTAGCGCCGCGATATCATCAACATATTCGAGCAGATAAGTGCCTGTAAGCATTTCCATGCGAAGAATTCCATCATAGGAGATATTCCATAGATCCAGACCCAAAATCGACCCCTGCGCAGTTCCCGCTGTCACCCGCATAGTGCGCCAACCTTCCGTAGTCTCATATCTGAGCATCCTATCTTGCAGGTAGCTACGGAACATTCGTAGAAGATAATGCGGAACCCGGTAGCGATTTTTCAAGGCTTTGAGCATTACCTCGCATCTAACACCATTGAAAGCTTTTTTGACATTCAGAGTAACTCTGGTATGCCTATTCTTGCCTCGTTCCACACGGTAAGTATTAACTATCTCCTGGAGGGCATTAATAGTCGAGTGAGCCTTCCTGAATCCATGCTGTCTAGGCGAGAGACCTCCAACATCCTCCAAACTAATCTGGAGCCGAGTTTTCAGCAGTATTTCCAATAGTTTACCCATCTTATCCAACATACAGAGACGTCTGTATGCTGATAGCTCGCAAGGATTCACCTTTAACTTTGCTATTTAATACAGCCGCTGGATTTTCCACACCTTGGGCAAAACTCCATCTCGCAGACATCGACTTAAGTATTTAAAGCTGCGGATGGTTGAATGCTCTTTATCATTCGCTATATCCATTGGCCTGGAGCTTTCTTACCTTGTATCAGACTCGCTGCCTGGGTTAGTTCGTTCTCGCTGAGAGAGGTATATCGTGTTCAATGGACGTGTATGTTTCAGGCTTCCATTCCGGATGTTGTGGAAATAGAGCTTCTACAGTACGTTTGCTTGGGTTGCATCAAAGTTAGATAGTGTTGATTTTAGACCCAGCTTTTGAGTCACGATCTTATACCCCAACCTCATGGATTTCTATCCACCTCTCGTCAAAGTTCTTCCCACTTGGTTATTGGAATTTTTCAAACTTAGTAGAAATTTGATTTTGAAACTTGCAGAGTAGGAATGGCCGACTATGATCTATTTAAAGAAAATATTTTCAACCTTATAGCACTTCTGGTATACAAGCTGTCAACATTAACCTTTATTTCAATGAATAATCGCATTATGTTACTTTGAATGAAGCATCCTCCTAACATATTGTATTTTTCATAATTTTCCTAAACCATTTCTTACTATTTTAATGCTATAATTACGTGACAAATAGATACAAATATGAAACGTCAATATGTACTGACGAACGCCACAACAATACCTTCATTGACATCGACCTATTAGATGAAAAGTGAAAAAATATTCAGCTGTATTATAAACATTTTTTTTCTGCTTGAAACATAAATATATCACTTTGATGATTTGATATTTAAAAAAATAAAATTTTATGTAAGAACTCGTAATTTAATTAACTTAAAAATGTGTGTATGCCGCTGCATTGTAATAAAAAAAAATTGCCAAAGAAAGTCTAATTACTTTCCTGTAACTACACAAATATTTGAAATACCGACCTGCATTGAAAACTTACAATACATAT